>CM064870.1:34174800-34258693 GCA_032719365.1 Prinsepia uniflora
CTTTACCACCCTGATAAAGCCCCAACCATCTGTCTATCCGTGACAACACCACGTACTACATCACTCTCGATGTAGCACAAGATCAACCACATGATCTCAATTCGCAGGGCAAGCCCATCCTGCGACATAAATAAATCTCAATGTCCATAATCGCCGACTCCCTCAGCGAACCAAAACGCTGGAAAATATGACGGCGTAGTAGCATCACGCAAGGCTACTCGTGGTTACTCTGACCACCAACTCACTCATGCTGAGTGTACGTATACCGCCAACTTACTCAATCAAGTGGTGTAACTGGAACACATTGAATACCAGCCCAGCAGTGACACACATCTCAGTACTAGGGTTCCATAAGCCAACCATGGCTAAGAGCACCTGCTCATACAATCACTGAACCCTGACAAAATCACTCTGCCCAGCGCACAGTATCCAATGTCCAGTCCACAATATAGCCAAACAAATGATATCAGAACCAATCCGATTACCAACACATTAGTTACACACCACTGGTACATCCCATGTACCGCCATTAGGCACCACTCAGCCTAACCAGTATCAATCCTCGTACAACGTACCCTGTACGTACCTCAATCCATCAATCTGACTATAGCCACCCAGGTTATAGCCAAACACGTTCTAGTAATGGAGCACATTTGCTCAAACCAACATGAGACAAAACGAACTCCACCCGTCATCTAGTTCCAATTCCGAATCCGAATCCGCAATTTCGTAAGAAATTCCGAATCCAAACCCAAACATCACATATTTAATCCATTTCCAAATCCGAATCCGAAATCATTATTCCGTAAGCTAGCATTGGAATGACCATTCCGTACCCAAATCCAGTAATCCATTTTCGAGCTTCGCAATCGAATCCTGAATCGTCACCCAGAAATTCGATTCCAAAACCCAAAATCTCGTTTACGTCCACCAAGACGTAACAAAACCGAACCTATCGGTTGCCTCTCCAAAACACTCGATTTACTTCATAGGGAAGCCCATCCCAATATCCACACGTCAAAGGTTGACAAAATCCGACCACATCGGAAACCTGCTCAACCAAGTCACAAACCATATGGACTTCACTCCGAGAAGAAGTTCAGTCCCGTCATTTACGATTCACATACCAAGGTAAGAGTGATAACTCTCATCCAATCTGGATCATCACGACCACAACCCAGATCCATCGCTACGTCACTCGACAAGTAATATCGCGATCCTAGATCGTCACATCGACCAAAGTCGACAACATCGCAAATCAGATCCACCTAGGATCCACACATGCTCACATAGCTAACAGTCCATCCGAAAGCTGATCGTGGGGTCTTACACCCTCAATTGAATCCTTCGCCAAGTTTCCCTTGGTGGAAAGATGACCACGCATTTCACCACCAAATCCAAAATCATACACAACTGCTTGTGTCCAATGAACCCAAGCCAAACATGGGTCCACCTACCAATACACGCTCAACGTACTGGTAGCAACAATCATCACCTGCCACGGCAGAAAATAAGAAGTCAACCCCAAAGACTTCGGAATACCAATCACCGGTGTGGAAACGAGCACTTCCCTCGTCTCCCAATCACAACTCTCCCCGGATAGAGAGTTCCAACCATGTTGGAAACAGACATGCTCCCAATGAGATGTCAAGTCCAACCACGGGACTTCCCACGTCCATACCTCACTTGGACCACCACGTGTCCAAAATCAATTCATTACTCGGACCTCACGTCCGCCAATAGTCATGTATGCACACACCCCGATTCCGAACGGAAATTTCCTCAACTCTGCCTGGATGTGCATACCATACTGCCTTCGTCTCACATCACAACCTAAACAGGTTCAATTCTCAGGTTTCAAGTGATTCACAATCACAAAATCCCACATCAATACCACGAATGGTTTCCCCGACTTTTCCAATTCCAATAATTTCCTTGTACTCTCAGGGGATATAAGCAGTACACAAACTTACCAATCTCGGAGTTGACCACAACTCCCCAAATCCACCAACTCGCCTGACATAGGGAACATCGTCCCTAGATTCCCTAAGTTTCAATCATACCATTTTATCCGTTCATCACTTGTCGTCATATATCTGTTAGGACTTATCCCAACACGACACAACCTCCACTGGATCCCATCCAGTCCAAGACTCAACCACCACTGAGTCGCAGATACCAATCATCTGTTCATCATGACAGAGTCACACCCCAAATGGTGGCTCCTCGTCATCACAATCACCGACACCGGTACCAGCACCAGTGCTAGTACCAGCACCACGCACCATCATCAATACCAGTATCAGCACACAGGCATCCATACTAGTATTGGCATATAGGTATCACCATACCAACATCCAAACATAGCACACGAACACCCATGCTAGCACACGAACATCCATGCTAGCACACTGTGTGCAAAGTTGTTACCCTGGATCTCCATTCATTACGAACGACGATCCCGTAACACCACTCGTACCCCACGACTATGGGTACCTCCAATTTGACCACTGGCACATCAGGATAATGAACGTTCCCTGAACATCCCCAAGTATCAAAGCCACACAAAATACCCTCGATAGCCAGTCATCTCGACACAACTGTCGACCAACAGTCATCGTTGTCAAGATCCGTATCCACACATCATACTAATATTCGATCCAAAACAGGATCCCAAATTTTATCTCATAACCGCATCCGTGGATCGAATCCCATAATCCAGACTAGACTCACTAGAGTCATCCACATGGTCATCCATGACCTCAGCCGCTCGTCGCAGCACCAGTTCTCACTTAAGGTTCACCTTTCGGTCCATCAATTATAAATTAGGGTTCCAAGGTCACACCCTAGGGTTCCACCGAACCCAACTGCCTTTTGCAGTAAAATCCACAACCTGACCGACCCCGCGGTCCTGACATCATATAGACGTCCAATCCAATCCAATCGTCAACTCAACGTGGGTTCCATCGTGGGTTCCACCACGAAGGTGAGGGCTAACTCCGATGCACCAACCCCCGTACACTAGCCAACACTACTAGGGTCCAAAACTTAGACCAATACTCAACTGAGTTTCGCATTTCCAATCAAATGGGGTTCCCTGAACCTAGCTGTGCCCAGTGGCACAACAATCCATCATCACATGACCGAACCGACGGTCCCACATTACCAGTTAATCGTATACAACCCCACCTGGGTTGAATCGCAACCATGCACGGCGTATCGGGCCAAACACACCCAATTCACCATACAAACCCAAAACTATCTATCAGGTTGACAACGGAACAGCAGCCCAAAGAGACATCACACCCTCGTCCTTTGCGCACAAAAGAGCAAAACCTGCTCTGATACCACTTGACACGACCCATCCCAATCCCCCCGGGATTACCATGGAATGTGACGTGCTCCCGCCTGACAAGAGGCGCCAGACAAGGGATAACCGATTGCCATTGCCCAAACGGGCTTCCAGAGTGCGTAAGGATCGATGGAGGAGGTGTGCGATGCTCAAGTCTCTGCTGCAGTCGTATCCGGAATCAACCTGAAGGGCATTTAAAACAAAAGCTGTGAGTGGACGAAAATAAACAAGTCTGCTTAAAACATTTATAAGACATTTATGCCCCTCAGTAAAATCATATGCATGCACCAAAAACCAATAATCCCATATTTATTTAGAAATAACCATTAGGGCCTTAGCCCGGAAACCAAAGCATAGTTTCAAATTCCAAAAGTCAATCCAAGAGTTATTTCATCAATTTAGTAATATTCATTTATTATTTTTCCATCTCCGGCATCCCCGATGCCTAGCGTCCTAGACGCTTGACGTTCCTGACGTCATATCTCACGGTATTAAGCAACGCGTGCTGCCCGGGGTCTCACCGGGTCCATATCTCTGACATCCCCGATGTCTGACGTCCATGACGTCCAGCAATCCTGCTCCTGGATCACTATACGGTCCGGTAGCTCCGTACAATGAGCCCTCGCAGGCAATGCACCGTGACTTCTCCAGTGTCCCCGACACTTGGAGGAGACCAGGATATAAATATCCTCATATCGAGATGGTTTTATGGAACACATTTTATTATTCATTTCCAAAATGTCACAAGGGCCCTGCCCCGAATTTCCATAAAACCGTCATAAGTCCAAATAGTTGAATCAAATCCGAAATAGTTCATTCAATTCCATTTTAGGGTCCCCGACCCGAAATCACATACATAAGTCAACTGAGCCCTTGGCCCGATTCATAAGTTAACTGGGCCCCTGGCCCGATTTCATAATTCAATTGGGCCCCTGGCCCGATTCAACAAATTAACTGGGCCCCTGGCCCGATTTCACATTATCAAATCCGTGACCGTTTCATGAAATCATATCCATCCATATTTATGGAAATCAGTGCATATCCAGAAAACCTCGATTCACGTGCAAACACGTAAATCGCCTCGAAAAGCGTGAAAACATATAAATTCACTGATATCCATAATAAATCATATAATCCCAATTATAACAATCATGAAACAGTTATGCATGCATCGAATTTATAAAACCAATGTCCACTCACAGACCGTTTAACCGAGCGCCTCGATACGCGTGCCATAGGCCCTCCCGGGCCACCTCACTATCACCGGGACTCCCAATCCTGTTCAAATCAATTTAGAGGATCACTAACCTCATCATTAACATCCTATTCAAGTCCCGTAATTTTCCCGAATTTTTAAGTATTTTTAAATTGGATTTAAAACCTTCGGACATCCCGAACAATATCGAGACGGTGTCCGATCGACACGAAACCAATCCCAAAATGTTCGTTACAATGTATAGGATAAAAGTCATGTTGACCTCACCTCGAGATTCGTGCCCACGCGCCGTCACGCGCCGCCGTGAGTGGCTGCGCGTGAAAGCCACGCGCCTGCTACAGTGCTCCTTCTTCACCCGAATGACTGGTAAACGGGTCAGATTACCCGCGATAGGA
The DNA here is from genome assembly GCA_032719365.1 of Prinsepia uniflora. NCBI lineage: Eukaryota > Viridiplantae > Streptophyta > Magnoliopsida > Rosales > Rosaceae > Prinsepia > Prinsepia uniflora. The sequence continues at coordinate 34,179,764 of CM064870.1, forward strand.
TCCGTTTCAAACACCCTCAATTCGATATCAATTCCATCCGTTCTTGATCCTACAACAATCACCAATCCACCAATTTCAGTTCTGTGTCCATGATTAGCATCAACCGTCGATCAATCTTGTCGACAACCCGTGATCACCCAAAACGGGTCGATCACCAGAGCTCCTCCAATCCTTAACCAAAATCAAATTAACTTCACAGGAAGTTAATAAGGACTACTACGAACTAATTAGCATCATTAATTTAACTCGACAATACCTCAATCGTCACAACTCAAGCTCGAGTTTTCCGGCCGTCCACCATGTCCGTTCACGGCCCTAGGAGCTCCCAAGCTTGCCCCATTTGATCTGGTTCGACTCGTTGAAGTTCCAGGAAGCTCAAACACTCATCAATTAGGCTTGGGCTGGCCTGAAACTGGAAATTCGAATTTGAATTCCCCAGAACCCAGTTTCGGGTTTTTGAGTATTCCTCCACCATTTCCACTCCATTCTTCCATCTCTCAATCTCAGTGAACCGCTCTCGACTCACTCACCATTCTTTTAATTCAATTCAGCCGTTAAAGGCGTCCAAAAGTGTCCTCAAATGACTGTGCAAGGTTCCCCTGTACAGACCCGAAAACATTAAACAACCAGTGCCCATGTCCTTTTGATCGATTGCCAGCACCAAACATGTGCAATTCCACCTCATACTGGTCCAATTAACTCAATTAAATCATAAACAAAACAAGGGATCGATGCACAAAGCATCCACCTCACGGCTACTTCAATGGAACAGTGTCCCGTGAAGAAAATTACAATTCTGCCCTTGTGCAGAAAAATTACCAAAATGCCCCTCACGCATCCTGACCCGTAACTCGGTCATACGGACTCCGATTGATGCGTGCCGCCTGTCTACGAACTCAGGGCATCGAGACCTTCCTAACGGTCCTCGGTCCTCGGCCATCGGGCATCCCGATCAAAAAGTCAACATTTCCCCCTTATATCGTCCAAATTACGAAAACGCCCCTGGACTTCCGTACATCATAACTTTCACCACGAACGTCGGAATCGAACGTGCCACCTGTCTATGAACTCGTGACGTCCCGAACTACGTCACGGTCATCGGTCAAAGTCCATTTGACCATCCGAATTAAAAGTCAACGTCTTGCCCACGCCCAGGGGCAAAACGGTCATTTTGCACAATTCGTCCGAAATCGCCCAACTAATCCCAGATTAGTAAATCACAATTAAATAATATTAAATCCCGATATTCGGGACGGGTCGTTACACTAGAGGCATGGTTAGCAATCCCACATCGCTTGGGGAGATCTAGGGGATGCGTCTTATATGTGTGGGCACACAGATGTGTCCGCTTCGGATTCAACAGGAGGACTTCTTGGAGCTCAATGGCTTTGGATTCATAGGGAACTCCAAAGTTAAGCGAGTGGGGCTGGGTGCAATCCAAGATTGGTGACCCACGGGGAAGTTTCACATGAGCTCCCGAGAAGAAATCGATAGGCCTGAGCCCAAAGCCAACAATATCCTGTTGGAGGAGGTCGGGTCGTGACACGTGGGACTGAATTTCGAGGTGAAACTAGTCATCTTCGAAAGGTCTCGACATTCTGAATCCAATGGTGGTGGTTTCAGGTCGATTCAAGACCATTTGATAGGTCAATTAGGGGGGTTTTAGCCTTGGGAAGTGTGTTTCAGATGCATTTCCGGTATCAGGCTTTGTAGGGGCTGGTACAATCCCAGAATAGGTGACCTAGTGGGATGTTTCACGTGAGCTCCCGAGAACAAACCGTGAGGGCTGAGCCCAAAGCGGATAATATCCTATTAGAGGAGGTCAGATCGTGACACGTGGGACCGAATTTCGAGGTGACACCAGTCATCTGTGATAGGTCTCGACGTTTTGAATCCAATGGTGGTGCTTTCAGGTCGATCAAAGATAATTTCATAGGTCAATTAGGGGTTTTTAGCTTTGGGAAGCGTGTTTCAGATGCGTTTCCAGTATCAGCCTTTGTGACGGTTTAGAGTATGAACTTCTATATCATGTTAGTGACCCTTAGATACGATTTGGAGAAGCCCGAAGACTTTGGACTAGCTCGGTGATAGATATAACGCTGAGGTTTAGTATGCAGCGGGGACCGACTGTGAGTGGACTATTTGTTTTAGAACCGAAATGCATGCATAACTGTTTTGAATACTTTATTACATGATTTAAGTTGAAATATTTTGATATTGTTATTTGATGGTGATGTGGATTGTAATCATCAGTTTTTGAAATGTTTTACTGATTTTCGTGAAAACGATGTTTTGAGCTTGAGACCCGATGGAAAAATGATTTGACTTAGATTAGAGTCAACGGGAAATTGAAAGGAAAGAATGCATTTCAACTGGATTTGAATAACATAAATCAGGATTTATAAACAAGTTCTAGACACAGTTTTTAGGTTGTTTTTGTTGAACAGATTTGTGAGAATTATGTCTCGGGCATAGGCCCAATTGAATAGTGATTAATCTGATTTGAGGCATAAATGATTTTAATATGATTTTCACTGGATTTGGTTACGGTTCCACATATACCATCCTGGGTGAGTTGGTTAGTCTCCTCCAGACGTCGAGGATCCCAGAGTAGTCACAGTGCACTACCTACGATGAGTGACTCCGAGGAGAGGCTTAGGATGAGGAGTGCTTGGTTATGATATCGTCCCGGACACGATAGATCCGGGGCAGGCACCCCATGTTGATATCACCAGGGACGACGTTGAGATGGGTCCTGGGGAAGTACTCGGAGATGAAATCCCGGGTGGAACGCGTAGAATTGGAAATCGTGACTAGTTTTGATTATAGACATCACGGATGTCTGAGGATGGGTTATATTGTGATTCATTGATGTATGTGTCCAGATGTAAGTATATGTACATGTGATTTTACTGTTTTTATCCGATTTATCTTAAATTCGTGCATGTTTATAAAATAGAGGGTTAAACTATTGATTTTGAAAAATGAGTGTATAACTTATCTATTTTTGGTCCACTCACATTTTGAATGTTTTTATTGGCCCTCCAAGCCATGATACAGATACAGGGGCGGATACCGAGGCTGAGATAGGCAACACTACTGCGAACCTGACACCCTACAGGGTAGGTTTAGTACATGTATTGTACTGACATATATATATGCTAGATCAAGTTTAATAGATACATATCCCTTGTCTGACAATGTGGAAGTGTACTCTGCATGTTTCTATTTGAACCCTTAAAGGGTATTTTCGATATTTTGAGTATGATTGTCAAACGGGAGCAGGGCACGTTCTGTAACGACCCATCCCGAATTCCAGGATTAGATTAGTGACTAATCACGATTAGTGAGGCTAATCGGTAGACGAACGATGCAAAATGACCGTTTTGCCCTTGGTTGTGGGTAAAACGTTGACTTTTCATTCGGCGCGGTCAAATGGACTTTGACCGATGACTGTGACGTAGTTTCGGACGTCACGAGTTCATAGACAGGTGGAACGTTCAATTCCGACATTCGCGGAAGAAGTTATGATGTTCGGAAGTTTAAGGGCATTTTGGTAATTTTGGTTAAAAGGTCGAAATTTTGACATTTGGACTGGGCGGTCCGATGGCCGTGGGCCGAGGACATTTACGTAGATCGGGACGATTCGAATCGGTAGGCAGGCGGCACGTCGAATTCGTACGTTCGACGACGAAGTTACAGTTCAAGGAAGTTTCGGGGAACTATTGCACGAATTACGAAACGATTGTGTTTTGGAGTTTAGTGGGGCCCAGATTTTTTATGGACGCCCAATGGATGAGTGACACTTGTCACCCATCCACAGGCCTCCCAAATTGTATTCATGCATCTTCACCATGCATCTTCATTTCTTCATTCAAACACAAACCCACCCGATCTCACCATTCCTCTCCCCGGTGCAACCCAACCCTTCCCATTCGACCATGGCTGAGACCAGAGAGTGAGAGAGAGACTGAGGGAGCTGAGGATGGCTACTGGACGGCCAGAACTGCCATGGACGGTGGCTTGGAGGAGAAGAAGCCGAGAGGTAACCCGGTTACCCATTTTTCCACTTTTAAATTGATTTTGAGGTTATAGCTTGCTTGGGATGGTTTGGTTGAGTTTGTTGGGTTATTAGGAAGTTATTAAGATGTTTTTGAGGGAGGTTGACGGCTGAGAAGGCCGTGAGGGTGGCCGGGAAAATTATGGCCGTGAGGCTATGTTCATGGGTAGGTTTTTGGACGGTTTTGATTAGTTTTGTTGATTGGAATGGGTAGGAAACCTAAAAATAGGAATTATAGGATTAAAATGGAAGCAAACGGACCAGAAATGAGGGAGGAACCAGGCCGAACCGGTCATGCCGGTTCAGACCGGTCCAAGAACCAGAAACCGGTTCACCTGATGTAGGTGATGATGAACAGTGCACAGGCCACTCTTGAAGCGCGTGAGGGCGCATGGTCCCTCCTTTGGGGAAGTGTTCAACACGTGAAATCATATATTCGATGTAACAAACATTTTGGGACTGGTTTCGGGACATCGGAAGGTTTAGGTTCGTGTTTAAAAATAGTTAGAAAATCGGGAAAATTATGGGACTTCATTGAGAGGTTAATGAGGCTATTTGTAACACTCTAAATGAATTTGGACAGATTTGGGAGTCCCGGTGACAACGATTGACCCGGGAGACGATTATGACACGCTAATCGAGGCGCGGCTTAGGACGGTCTGTGAGTGGACCTTGATTTCTTAACTGTGATGCATGCATAAATGTTTTATATGGATTATGCATGTTATTATATGATGATGATTTGGATGGTTGTGAATTATATGATTTCACGCTTTACGAGGCGATTCGCGTGCTTGCACGTAAATCGAGGTTATCCTGTTTTATACTGATTTTTCGTACTTATGGTTTTGGATATGATATCATAAAATGGTTTTGGATTTGAAAAGGTAAACTCGGGTTCGAGACCCCTTTGTTCGGAAACCCTTGGACTCGATGTCCCTTTTAGTTACATTCTCGGGTCGGAGGCCTGATTGGTTCTTAAACTGATTTCGGATTTGGAAATATGGAATTGGGCATGAGACCCATTTGATTTACGAAATCGGGCACAAGGCCAAGTTGGTTTACGATTCGGACCAGAGGTCCAGTTTGGATGTGGATTCGGGCCTAGGGCCCAGCTATGTGTTACAAATGGATTTTACGGGTCATGACGGTTTATAGGAACCGGCATGAATCCTTGGAAAGCATTTTATGGTTCATGACAGCTTATGGGGGCCGGGCATGAATCCTTGAAAGGTTTCAAGAATGATTTCAAAAGGTTTTTCATATGCCATCCTTTATATATGATTGTCTCCTCCGGGGAGGGTCGTTGGCCTGGGTGGACCACTGAGTAGTCACGGAGCACTGACTGAGTGGAGTCGCCCCCCAGTTGGGTTCCTTACTCTCTGGTTGGGCATGGTTTGTGTTGATGTTTCCTAGCTTATACACTACTATTGTAGTAATGGTAATGCACAAGTAAGGGTGTCGAACCACAGAGACTGATTAGGCTTCACAATTACCTCTAAATAACCCTATAATGACTCAATTAACTAGTGGAATTAAAAGAACTGAAAATAAAACAGAATTGTGTTTTGATTTGTGATATGTAAGGACGTTAAACTGAAATTAAAACTTTAAGTAAATGAAGATAGATAGAAAAGATTGAGAAAAGTATGGAGATGGAAGCTAGGGTCTTGACTTCACCTATGTAACCTTGATTCTATGAATACAGTGACTAAAGTACCTGATCTTCCAAACCTGCTCTAAAGATCGTTTTCACTTAAGTAAGATAGGCCATGGCATGTGGAACACTATCTAGTCCTTCTAATTGCAACCTAAGTATGGCATGTACTTTAGATTACACCTAGAGAGCCTTTAAGTATGAGAAAAGAAATAAATATGACCAAACAGATTCAGTGGCATGGCATGTACTCACTAACCCTATTCTTTCATTCATAAATCAATTAAACTTAGGCATGGCATGTGCTCTAAATCTAACTAGGCATATGGAACCCTAATGGTGATCAAGCACTAGAATCACATATGAATCAATAATTAAAATGAATGAAACAAAGAAGAGTTTGCAGAAATCAGAATACTTCAATCATAACATAGACTGAGTTTACATGGTTACATCAAGAACCCTAGATGAGAAATTAGCTACACATGTATCTAATCAACATAAAAGCATTAATTAAAGACATGGATGCAGCAAACTCTAAGTAGAAGGCAGTCTTCTTCTCCAGAACTGAAAAGGGCTTCTTCTTCACACACAAAGATGATGGATGACGAATTTGATGAAGGAATTTTGGAGCTTTTATGATGAGAGATTGAGGTACATGGGAAAGAGATGCAAAAGGATGGAAGAGGGGAGATGGTTATGGAATTCTTGAGGTTTTCTCACCGGAAGAGAAGGGGAATGAAAAAGAAGAGCAGATCTGATTTCTTTGTTGTGTGTAGAGGCCCTCCTATTTTGAGAGTGAAGAGGGCTTAAATAGGCAAGAAAGCATGAGGGCAAATAAGGAAAGACATGTAATCTGCTACTATTCACTTGAATAGTGTCAGGTGTGCATAGTTATTTCTGAATAGTGTCTGGCCTGCATTGTGATTCCTGAATAGTGACAGCTTTTTGTTTTCCACATTATTTTTCCTTGCTCCATAAGTAAGCTCTTTCAACTCCGAATTTCCTCCTTTTACACCGAAAACATTCTAATTCGACATAATGTCCAATCCTGCACAACTCTCACAAAAATTATCATTTTCTCCTATGTGATGAAAGATACTAGTAGTACATCAAAGATAATAATGCATGGAAAAATGCATAAAATATGACCTAACAGTTTGTTACCTCCAGGGAGGGTCATTGATCTACGGACATTGACCTGGGTGGACCCTGGAGAGACTTGGGTTTGATACCCCGGTTAGCACGTTTATAGCTTTATTTTACCGTGACAGGTTCTTGGATATGAAATATAATGGATAAACATGATTTCAATTGGTTTGGGAAATTGTGTTTTCTGATGATAAATGGATTTGGGCTGAGAACCCACATGTTTACTATGTTATGGTTTTCTGTAAATGGTTTTAGGGAGGAGCCCTTTTGACTTGTATTTACGGAACTTGGGGCTGAGACCCTAAATATGGTTCTTTAAACATATGTGATTGGGTAAATGGTTTTAGTATGCATGCATGCTTTTTAGTGAAGGGTACAAAGGTCTTTATGAAATATTGATAGGAGCATATTTATGCCACTTAGTTAGCTTGTTGTTGTGCATTTACGTTGTTAGTTCTTAGTTATTTTAGTCTTTTAAGCCCATTTCATGTGTTTTCAGGTTCTATGGGCAAAGTGTGCTTGAAGGTGCATTTTGGAGTCTTTTGGAGCGTAATTGGGCTTGGAATGGATATCACATTCTTGGAGTAAAAGGAATGGACGAAAATAAAGAACAAAGGAGGCTAGGAGTGAGTGAAGAAATGAAATGAAGAACAAGGAGTTCAGATTTAGAAACCAAGTTTCTATTCTTGAAGGTTTCTATTCTTGGAGGGTTCCATTCTTGGGAGTTTCTATTTTTGGCTCTAAACTTTCCTATTCCTCATTCACCTAAGTTCCAGCCACAAAAGGATTCCAAAACATTTTAGGACACTTAATTGGTTGTTCTAGAAGCCTAAACATGTCCTAAAGTTCTTGCCGCACAAGGGGGATGGTTGTTGTCTATTTTCAGCCACAAAAACTCATTCCTATTCTACTTTAAATCCTAGCCGTGCAAGGGAGGCCTATCTTTCCTAATTCCTGATCCTAAGCCACCTAACCTATTTCCTTTAATTTCCTGTTTTGTTTTCCTTTTTCTAGAATCTGACTTAATTTCTGATTTTAATTGCCTTTTTCTCACCTGATTTGTTTTCCTAAATTGTTCCAGAAATTAAGAGGGCTGAGATAACTTCCCCTTTAAATAAAATCTGTTTGGCCGCACCCTAGGGAGACTCATTCAGACTCAACCATTCTCACACTATTCACGTCAAAAACCTGCACCCATTCTCTGCAGCCACCATCCTTCACCAATCTCCATATTTTCTGACCCTAAACCTTCATTTCTGTGCCATACACCCATCCTAGACACTTTACCACCATTCTACATCATCCATAACAACCACAATTCACCACCATCCCTTGTGCCGCGGCAAAGAGGAAGGAGGAGTGCCTTGAATGTTCTTGCTATTCAATTGAGGATTGCTGGAACGTTTAGGTGTTTTCTTTCTTTTATTCTCAATGTTTCAATTCGATAATCTCTGTGTTGTGAGTATGAGGAACTAAACCCCTGTTAGTTAGGGGGTGATTCGAAACCATGTACATACTTGCAATATGAATTGATTACTTTATTTGTGATTTCATAAGTTGTGAATTCAATTCGTTTAACTGCTTGATTGATAACTTATTCGTGTATGTTTATTAAGAGTGCACGCTTAGTTTTCATGCATGAATATGATGCTAGAGTATAAGGGAGTTTCACCTAATAGTTACAATCTTATATTCACAAGTAGTGGAGGTTGCTTATAAACGATCGCGTTAAATGAATTCTTGGCACGAGTTTCATGCTCATCATAGTATGAATGCCTCGTCAATACTTATAGTTCTCATATTGCTTAATGATCTTTGATTGTATCTTTATTGTGCTTTTCACGTAAAGGATTTTTGAAGAATGTGTTGAATTGTTGTATGCGCTTTCCCATCCAATTCAATAACTTAAGGAGAACTTGAAGGTTAATTTAAGCGGACCTAATTAACCTGGGGTGTTGAGTTCCATGATTTATCGAAAGAACAACTGAAAATTGGTTTATGTGCAAATATGTCATGTGTGGAGAAGAACCCTGCAGCTAACCTTCCATCCATAGTTTCATCCAAATTCGTTTTACAATCTGTTTGAATTACAATCTGTTTTCTTTGTTTTCAAATTCGACAACCAAGTCCCCCTTTATTTTGAAGTGTCATATTAGTTAGTAAGTGTTTTAGTTTGTGTTTTTAAGTGTTTTGATTCAAGTTATAACCCAATTTGGTCCAAATTAGTGTTAGGTGATCAAAACTGCCCAGAAAGTGTTTTTAAGGCAGTTTTGAGTCTTTTGGTTGCTGTTTTGAGTTTTTTGTTTGTTTTAGTGTTTTAAAATTTAGTTTTGCATTCTTTGAGTCAAGATTAGTGTTTTAAACTTTGTTTTTACGTTTTTCAAGTCAGTTGTCAAGTGTTTAGCAATCCCTCCTAATCCCCGGTCTAGAACGATCCCCACTTACATGCTTTACTACAATTGTCACAAGAGGGTTTAATTTGTGTGCTTATATATTTCGCACCAAATATGTTTTATGACCGCCCGCTAATCACATGCTTGACCGACAAACACAATCCATACCACAGACACATCAATTCAATCATATATACTCATTTGACACCAAATCCAAGTCAAACTATTTATCCAATTGTGTCTCAAGCCCAAAATGTCATTTACACGTAATCCGTAAAATCTCATTAAAATAATCCCGAAATCATCCTTGACTCACCAACTAAGTCAAAATACTCTTTTTGAAACCTTTTTGACTCCGGGCCCAACACTGCAATTGCACTTTCCTCATAAAACATGTCCGAAAGACCGATTAAAATAATCATTAAATCAATAAATAATCATGTCAACTCACTATGACATCATTGCCAATCAAATCATGCAATCAATCATGTAAAACATTTAACTATGCATGCATAACCGTTTATAAAACAAACATCCACACACACACAGTCCAACCCGTTCGCTTTCCGAACTGCACGCCTTTCCGTAGTTTTCGACATTTTCCATGAATCCCAAGTCCCTCCCAAAATCATCATTAAGGGTCACTAATGACTCAATTCCTGTCCAAAATCTTTATTAAGGGTCACTAATGATTCCATAATAGCATATTAAAATCCCCAAAAGTTTTTGGGAATTAAATACAAATTTAAAAAGTAACATAATCCTTCTGACCCTCGAAACAGTATCAAAACGGTGTCCGATCGACTCGAAAACTGTACCAATAGGTCCGTATCAGCGAATACAATAAAAAATGTGTTGACCACTTCCCCAGAAGGTCAACCACGCGCCCTCACACGCCGATTAAATGGGCTGCGCGTGAACTCACGTGCTGGTGAACAGTACAACTACTGTTCATCCCCGATCGCCTGGTAAACAGGTCTGTAAACCCGCAGCCTGACTCGATAAATTCTTCATCAATTCGACCTCAATTCCTTCGTTTCTTTCATTGATTTTCATCTACTGAATCTTAATTAGGGATCTGTATTCTTATTTTCATGAAATACCATCTTAAACGGGTCTATTTCTAAGTCGATGCCCGATCAGCCATAACTCCAATTTAATCAAATTTCAATCCCTTTCGTTATTCTCATCAAACAGTAAGTATCCTAGGACACTTATGAACACGATTTCAAGATCAATTTCAATTTTTCTTACCTCTAATTATGTGAACCCAAGTTTGATTTTTCAAAGTGTTTGGAGCTTTGATTCTCGGCTAAAAAGACATCAAGCCTCTTCGTTTTTGAGATGGGTTAGCTCCGAATGATCCCAGAAGGACGAATTCAAGGTCAATTTTGATCCTCAAGTTCTACAACTCCAAGTTCGAAAACTCACTTTGTTCAATTTTTCAAACATGGGTTTCGATTATCCTCTCTGTCCCTCGGGTTTTCCTTTCTGTCCCACGTTCCTAAGTCTCTCAATTGCAACAGCTTCCTTAATCCCTCTCGTTCTTCCTCTCTAAGTCTCTCAATTTTGGTTTTTAAACTTGCCGCCTCCCCTGTTTTCTTCTTCAGTTGCACAACACGCACACACCCACGGCCACTAACCCAAATGGTACAAGTGTCATGTGTCACTTAACAATTTAACTGAAAAGGGGTGGGTGATTCATCAAAACCCACAAAAGGAAAATTTTAACCCCATAAGAGACAATTGACCAAAATGCCCTTGGGCTTCAAATTACCAAAAGGCCCCTAACCTTTTTAGACCCATAACTTTCACATCCGAGCTCCATTTTCGACGTGCCACCTGTCTATGGACTCAATGTCTCGAGATCTACACAACGGTCCTCAAAAAATGTACAAAAAGTCAACTTCTAACCACACCCCTCCAAGGGTAAAAACGTCATTTTACATATTATTTTATACATTCACATTATTTGGATTTTCGGGGCATTACACATCAGCCAGAGACACATGATGCCTTTGAATAACATCCTAGTGGTGGAATTCTTTTACGTGTGGGGTATCGATTTCATGGGACCCTTCCCCCCATCATTTCGTTATACTTACATTCTTGTTGTTGTGGACTATGTTTCTAAATGGGTGGAAGCTATAGCAACAAGAACCAATGATCACAAAATCGGGTTGAGCTTCTTAAAAGACTTCATTTTCTCAAGGTTTGGCACACCTAGGGCAATCATCAGTGATGGTGGTAGTTATTTCTGCAACAAACCATTTGCAGCTCTCTTGAGGAAATATAACATCACTCACAAGGTAGCTACGCCTTATCATCCTCAAACCTCCGGACAAGTTGAAATCAACAATAGGAAGATCATAAACATACTAGAAAAGATTGTGAGACCTTCAAGGAAAGATTGGGAAATAAGATTAAATGATGCATTGTGGGCCTATAGGATAGCTTATAAGACTCCAATTGGTATGAGTCCTTATAGGCTGGTGTTTAGGAAAACATGTCACCAACCAATGGAGCTTGAGTACAAGGCTTATTAGGCTATCAAGAAGCTAAATTTTGGAATCAAGCCTGCCAAGTGAGGAATTTGTAGTTAAGCGAGTTAGAAAACTCAGACATGAATCCTATGAGAATGCCAAGCTATACAAGGAGAGTACAAAGCTCGATCACGACAAACACATCAACTGTAAACAGCTCACACCCAGTATGAAAGTTCTTCTATTTAATTCGCGTTTGAAAAATTTTCCAGGCGAGTTGAAGTCCAGACGGATGGGACCCTTTTTGGTCACTCAAGTTTTCCCTTTTAGAGCTGTGGAAATTCAAAATCCAAAAAATGGTGGACCTTTCAAGGTCAATGGGCAAAGATTGAAGCCTTTCTATGAAGGAATAGCTTCTGGCATTCAAGTGAACTCAGATGTGGATTATCTCCCTATCCAGGATTCCCTTAGCTACCTTGCCGCCACCTTGTCGTGCCAAGACATTAACTAAGGCGTTTGTTGGGAGGCAACCCAACTAGGTTTCATCACTCAATCTCATCTATTTTGTTAATTTTATTATTATTTTTTTTTCTCTTAACATGTTTTTTTTTTCATCTGCCATTCATTCCACTCATTTGCATTGCACTCCTTCCACTTTAGCTTACACATTGAAGACAATGTTCAGTTTAGGTTTAGGGGTGTGGAGTTAAAAATTATGAGTCAATTTATTAGTGCATGATTGAATTTTGGTAATATGAGTGTTTATGATAGCTTTGTCATGCAATTATCGTTGTAGAGTTGCCCAGAGAAGAACAAAATTCAGCACACTTTCACTCCTACGCTTTGGGAATCATTGCAGAACAAGTACCATACTCAGACTTTGGAAGAAGAATAGTGGACACTACCCTAGTGAGCTTGTTGAGCCTATGATCTGCTTTTCAGAGTTAAACAAGTGTTTCTAATCTCTATCTTTCATTTTTTCTAGTTCTCTCTAATTGGTCTCATTATTCCATTTGATTGAATGCTAAGAATATTCATCCTTTGTAGATGCTATGTACTTGCAAGCATTCATGGACGATTTCATTGAAGTAATGCTAGGCTATGTGTGTGATTTAGCCTCCTAAAAGCCTTTCTCAAATCCATGTCCATTTGTGTGCATCATCAGCTCGTTCGCTGCCTAAACACATTTTAGCTTTGTGTGTGATTTAGCCTTCTAAAAGCCTTTCTCAAATCCAAGTCCATTTGTGTGCATCATTAGCCCGTTCGCTACCTAAACACATTGTAGCCCTTCTTTCTACACTTACAACACCTTATACCCTTTTGTTATCTCTGCCAGATATACTTCGCCAGTTTAGGACTTTTCCATATAGCTTAGGAATGTACCAATGCCATTGAAAGGCAAATAGAAGGCAACAAGATGTGCTTCTTTTTACATCAAAGTGATGGGCAGTTCATTAGTTCAAAAGGTCATGATTAGTTCAAACAAAAAGTGGAGCCCTATGGGTTCAAGGAAAAGAAAGCAGAGAAAGTTCCTGTCTTTCAAGTTCCAAAAAAAAAAAAGAACTGAAAGGCATTGCAAGCTATCCTGATTAAGTGATACATCACCCCCCCAAACAACAAAGAAAGGCATCTGAAGTAATCATAATTGTCGTGCCTTGCCTTGTGCTTTCAATATGTTTGGTATGTTATTATGTTTTTTTGCTGCCCTGCCCATTCTTTCACTAGCCTTCAATCTAGCCAGATGTTACAACCCTAATAAAAGACCTAGTTGATCTTTGGGAAGTTCAAGACTGCTGATAAGTTCAAATGGTATCTCTAATTCATAGCTTTCAATTCCTTTCCTTGAGATCATATCCAGATAATTTGCTTTTGTTGCTAATGTTCATATGTGAAGTAAATTGATTTCTATTACATAAACTCATTCACATATGCTTGAAAGAGTTATAAGCCGCAGGTTCTGAGTATGAGAGAAATCTGTTAGAACTAGAGTTGAGACGAATTCTTTCTTTCTCCTCTTGAGTATGGTACTTACTAGGTTATGAGACTTGGAAGTGTCGGTTTGATTTGCATGCTAATTATGTTCTGGAATTGGCAATCATTATGGTGGTGAAAGGTATTATTTAATTCTCATTGATTTCTATTTCTTTGATTCATTCGTGCATTAACCATTGTGGTTTAGAAAATCAACATATCGTTTGTGGGTATCGTTTCGAGTAAACCCTAAGGAGACAAAACTCCTCCTACTAGGATAGCCTAGGGGTTTAAATGATCTATCACGGTGCATGTCTTTTTTTTTTTTTTTCTCTTGGACTAGCAAAACTCAGGTTTGGGGGTGTGATAACTCTTGAAACACTCACATTTTGTATACATTATTCTATCTTAGTTCTAGTCTTTTACTATGCTTTTGAGTCAAATAGGTTTCATTTTACCTGGTTTGTGCTAAATGTGGAGAGCAGAAATGTTCAGAATCGTTGGAGCTAATGGAACTCAAGTATTCCAAAATCAAAGAAATCTTGTTCAGAATGAAGACGTCGACTCTTGTACTTATTTGAGCTGTTCAAAAATGCCACTTGGACAAAATGGACGAAATTAATGCAACAAGGAAATATTAAGGGGTCTCCATTTCAGGCCAGCCTACAATCCTTGACCCAATCTCCATTTTAGACCAGCCTAAAATCCTTAACCAATTCCACATTTTGGCACCTTGAAATCTATTTCAGCCTCTATATATACAGATCAATCCATTCAAATCAGTGCACTCCTTTTTAGCCATTATGTATTCAGAATTCATTCAACTCCAGCAGCTTCACATTCCATCATTGACAATATCATCTTCTCCATTGAAGAATGGAAGAATGGAAGATTTCTGAATACAAACCAATAATTTGTTGTTGCTTGCCTCAAGGGTTTTTCTAATCTTACTTTCATGTCATCTGCTGTGATTTCTATAAACACGTCTAGAGGCTAAATACTTCATCCTGGGGCTGTGATGCAACCAAACATGATCATTTGAAGTTTATAAGAATTTCAAACTTTCAGGTTCTATTCTGATTTCTGTTTCTGTTTATTGTGCATAATTGAATATGCTTTGTTTTGATACTTGATCACCTTTAGAATATGCATATCTAAATTTGGATGTACCAATCTTCCGACTATCATATGGCTACCATGCCAAACATGATCCAACATTGGAACCTGTCTGCCCGATCTCCATTCAAGACAGATCATATACCAATACACAAAGTCCTCTCTGAGTTCCCATTGTCACCTGACCAACTCCAGAGACAATCCAACCAGTTCACTAACCAATCCAATTTCTTGGTTAACTCCAAAGATCAACCGACGTTCGCCTACCAAGACGTACCATTCCTACCTGAAAAGTCTCGTTGGTTACCTACCTCGACCCCCATTTTGATGATGCGAAGAGTCGGATCATGAAACTATGTGAAACTATGCTGTAAACATCCAATCCAGCCATAAATGTCGCACAGGGACAATCCATTATCGCTGTTATTTCCAAAACTTTCACTATTTTGCAAGATAGTCAAACTAGAGCAGTAGTCAATCATTCCTCAATTCATGAGAATCCCTACTCACCGCAAATCATCTCGATCCTCTGAGGATCCACGCTAATCTTACAACAATAAAATCATGACCAAAAACCAACGCTTCTCCAAAAAAATTGATACTCAATCAACTTGGTATTTCGCTGCTTCCCTAGAAGGTATCCAAGACAAGGCTTAGGTATTCCAAAAATGCCTTCGCACTCCTCGTTCATGTCAAGGTGTTATCAATAACCCAATTTCTAAAACGATCGAAGCTCTTTTAGAATGCTCGGTGCATCAAGTGCATCTATTTCATCGAGGGCATTAATCAACCCATAAGGCACGATTCAAAATTCAAAATGTCCTTACCAAGTCCAAAAGCAGTTATAGGAATATCCAATTCCTTGATCCTCAATTGGTGACATCCAAGTTCATCCGATGCGAAGGTGAATACAAATCCAAATTGCACCCATCAACATCATGCAACACTAAGCACCCTCTGCTCCTCGACTCATCCAAATTCGACTCACAATCTGGGTGTTGAGTTCTTAAGTGACCTTCAAAATCATGAGAAGTTGCAACCATGTTGCAGGCATACCTAGAAGTTCTTGTCAAAGAAGCAGAAAAGGTGAAGTCTCCTTCACCAACCAATAGTATCTTTTGATAGCTACTGTAGAAATCCACTCTCTTCCCCACGATCGGAGTTCTACTTAAACAGGCTCAAATTTTACGAGCTTACACAATCACGAAACCCATAGGTGATGAAGATAGTTCACTAAGAACCTACACGATAAGGATTACTTGTTCCGCAAGATTTCCCCGCTCATCTGCCGTTAGTCAAACGAAAATCTCAAGGTCTGATCCACCATTCGCACAAAAAACATTGGAGCTTCCGACAGGTACACCATTAGTCAAACAAACTCCAAATCTGACAAATCCTACAGCTGAACCCTCAATTCTCTCTACTCTGTCGATACCATCTGACACGGTTGTTACAAAATGGATTGAGTACCCTGAACCTCATCTTGAGGTAGCAACCCCATAAATCCTCCAGAATCGCGTCTGTGGCCTCCAAGCCATAAATCCCAAAGGAAGTGTCCTCTAGTCCCACCAAAAGACCAACCATGACAAGTCAGGACCACCAAATACACCTGGTTCCTCAACCACCCGACATAGACATGAGGGAAGTCCACTAATCCATTTAAAGATCCGTGTCCAATTCAATGATGCCTAGGGAGTCCAATCCATCTTACAATTAACACCTTCCATCCTATTCAAATCTGCCCCGAACTACCTAAGTAGTCGCGAGCATATAACCGGTCGGATTACCTATATCCATACTCCAACCTGGCGGAATCAGTGCCAAATCAAAAACTTAACTCCTCTCAATCATCAAAGAGGGCATGGTCTGAGAATCCATCAGCACTCATGCGCTATGGTAAGATAAAACACCTGTCGTTACTTCAGGAGCCCCCAGAAGTCCAATCGGATTAGAAAGATATTGACTTCTCAACTGTCTACCTCGGTATCCTCTCTGTCCTGCTTGTCGACCACTACGACTCACAAACTGCCACTCGACAAATCGGAGCTAAAAGCATCCCTCATTTAAGCTCCCTGGCAATGCATCATCTAGACGCCCTCGGTGTTAGCAGGAATCATCCGATCGCTGCTAGGTTTCCTACATACTCATCTCCATCTAAGGTGTCACATCTCATAGAGTGCAGACTATGGTAAATCCTCCAGCTAGCACCATCGCTCGAGTCTTACTCCAAAGACCCAATGTATACCGACAAAGCCTAATATCCTTAATCGATGTCGCACCCAGTGTGAATCATGCCAAATCCAGAAATCTCTGCTCATACTGAGCAACAATCATATACCTCTACAGCGAATGCAGGAACTCTACCTCTCAGGCTCCTCAATACAATCGAGGGCGAATATGATGTATGAAACGTTCCTTGAACATCACCCAACTCTCGGTGGTATCATCTAAAACCGTAGATAGCACGGCCTGCCATCAACCCTATGAAGACCAATCCAAGAAGCACACAGCTATCATAACCATACGCTCAATAGTACAAAACCATGCCCTTGTGAACACATCCTAACATCCGTACATTCCGCTCCGAATGTAAGGTCCACTGATCGTCCACCTCGTGACCCGATCCACAAGTACACGTTTCAGGTACTATAGTTCCATCGTTCCTCATCCCGGGTTGTCTACAGCCTTGTTACTAGGAACAACACATCCAAACTGGTCGACCATCGTTCACAACCCTGAAAAGTCACCATACTAGGATGCAATCAAGCAGTAACTCCACGGCTCCAAGCCATTGGGTCCACACCAAAATCGAACCTACTCGGAATCCAACTTCGCTAAAACACGGCATATAATGCCTAATCGACCCAATGTTCGTGCACCCTCAGTTCACGACACCACAAGATCAACTCAGTGCTCTGATACCAAGCTGACAGGTCCCATCCCTAATCCCTCAAGATTAACATGGGACGACTTGCTCCCGTCTGACACCATATGTCAAACCAGGGATACTACTGTGACCAACTCGGGGTTTCCAGAGTACGCAGTCTCATGTGATGGCTCGGTCTCTATTACAGCCCACATCCGCGATCAACCTGGAAGGTGCCAAAACGAATAAAAAGTGTGAGTCGACAAAAATAAACAGTTTGGAAAACCAATTTCTGAAATCATCATTTAACCCTCCGTTTTATAAAGCATGCATGCATAATCAATTACACCATTACTTTCGAATAAAACAGTAACATATGAAAACAAATGCTTTCATCGTAAAACCAACACATGTGATTTATATAGACACAAAGCAATAAATTAAAATCATGACCCATTCCCATATCCCACATGTCTCATACCATCATGTCATCATCATCAGTCACGATATCCAAGCAACGCGTGCAAATAATGTAACGACCGGACCCGTAAATTCAGAATTTATGGGAATTTTTCAAGATTCTTTTCGGGACTTTATGAAAATTATTTGGATTTTTGGATGATTTTACCCCCAGGATGTGTATGGACTTACTATTTGGGGGAAGGGCATTTTGGGAATGTGAAAATTATGGATATTTAGGGTGGATTGGATAAGGTTGATTGGATTTCATTCACTCTCACCTCTCCCGCTTTCCCGTTAAAACCAACAGACACAAAAACCATTAACATCCAATCCTTGAACCCTTAGTTTGAGGGGCTTCTGAGAGAAACTATGGCTGGAAACAAGTTCTAGGGAGCACAAGGATCAAGTAGCTCAGGCTTGAAGGGTAAGACCGTAAGGATTGCACGGTTTGCCAGTTTGAAATCTGGTCGAAAATTTTGAGGCTAATATCTCCAAATCCGGGTATAATTTCTCAATCCGGGTATATCTCCAAATGGAGGTTTGAAGTTTTGGGCAAAGATGGAGGATTCCAGCTGGCGAGCGGCGATGATGACGGCTGCGCCAGTCATCTTCTCCGACGAGTGATGGCGTCAGCATGACATCATGATGACGTTATCTGGTGGTGTCATGATGATGACGTCTTCTCCGATGGTTATACCACGTGGCACGTGTCAGGGGGTACCACATGGTGGTTGTTGTTAAAAAATTTCAGTGCCATGTTAGCTAGGGCTAACGTCAGCAGGTGATGTCAGCAGATGACGTCAGCATTGACCATCGTTGATTTTTGTTGATCGAACTTTGATCGGAATGTGTGGGCACGTGGGCATGAATTTCAAAATTCGACGATCTGAATCCAATGGTGGTGGTATCAGGTCAATTGGAGATCGTTTGATAGGTCATTTGGAGGTTTTTCTAATTAGGAAGCTTGTTTGGGGTGCATTCTCGGTTTTGAGAATTTTGAGGGTTTATTATATGGACTTATATAGGTTAATAGTGATATTTGGGTATGATTTGGACAAACCCGGGCATCTCGAAAGCTTTGAATTATCTTACGACTTGTATTGTGAACGAGCGGTGGTACTGTGAGTGGACAGTTTCTTTCATAACTCTTATGCATGGTTAAATACATGTTTTTACTAGCTTTATGATACTGGTTGCCATGATTTTGACTATGGTTATGAATGCTGGATTTATGATTTGGTTTGCATATGTTTACGGTTGATTTCTGGATAACAATTTTCTCATGGTTTTGGAAAACCCAGATTTGGGTAGGGTTCCGTGGAGTCAACTGTTATGGTCTGGTGCCCCTGTAATAACTTTGTTGGGCTGGTGCTCGTATGTTTATTTGTAGATATTTTTTTGAGATACTATATTCGGCATTGGTTATCCTCAGGCGATTGGATCACTATACTCGGCTTTGGACTTCGTGGATTCCCAGAGATGGACTCAGATGTAATCGAGGTTGGACTCCACACGTACCAACGGGGTTGGCCCCTATAGATTCCATACTCTCCTACTGGTAGTGCACTTGGATGCTAGTTGGACTAGTAGCTGGTTGGACCAGCATGTCGAGGTTGGACATTGGGCTGGGTGGGCTTGTATGATCAGGTTTAGTTTTTAAATAAATGTACTTTGTGTAAATGATTTCAAAGCGGCTAAGAGCTGGCTATTTCAGTAAAATGTGGGTCGGCGAGCCTTTGTGTGATAAGTGATTTCAGGATGGACCCATGATGTTTTTTTATACATGTTACCAAATATTAAATCTTTTTTTCTTGTTTACGCATGTATGTTTTACAAACTGAGGGTTTAAAGATAATTTTCGGAAAATTGTTTTCCAAACCTTTATTTTCTGTCCACTCACACGTTTTATTGTTTTTGTCACCCTTCTGGTTCATCGCGGTCGCGGGCTGCATGAAGGCTGAGGCATCACGGTGAGTGCGTACTCTGATTCTTCTAAATAGTTTGTAGTTGCATCCCTGGTCCGACACGTGGCTAGGATATTTATAACGACCCGTCCCGAATCTACGGGATTATTCAAGGAATAATTGGGAATTATAGAGGATTATGGAACGATTGGGGTGAAACGACGATTTTTCCCTTAGAAGGATAAAAAGTTAACTTTTAACCTGGGTGGTCATTGGCACGTGGATCGAGGTTTATTACCTAGATTGAGGTGATACAAGTCTGTAGATAAGCAACACATTAAAATCGGACATAGTACGAGAAAGTTACGAGTCAAGGATGGATTTTTATACTATTAATGATTGCACAATAATCGAGACAGTTGAATTTTGGAAATTAATGTGGAGCCCAAAATATCTAGTGAAGACCAATAGATGAGTGGCAAGTGTAACTCATCCATTAGTGCCTAGCTTCATCCTACCCGAAAACCCCAAACCCATTCCCTTCCACATTCCCATTTCGATTTGAGGCTTCAGATGATGATGGTGAGAGGCTGAGCCGTCGTGAGGTGGCTAGAAAACATAGAAAAAGGTAAACCGGAAACCCATTTAAAGTTTGATTTTCGAAATTAGGTTTTGGACGTTTGGTGTAACGCCCCAAAAATTCGAAAAACGAAAATTTGAAAATTTTGAGGAAAATGACGATTTTGCCCCTGGTGGTAAGGGCTGAAAGTTGACTTTTTGTTCGGGACCTTGTTTGGACTTTTCGGAAGTACCGTTGGATAGGTCTCAGGATGCTAAATCCGTAGACAGGCGGCATGCGTCAATCGAAGTCCGAACAAAAAAGTTATAGGTCTGGGAAGTTCAGGGGTAATATGGTAAATTGCGACGAAAAGGGTAAAATGGTAATTGTGAACAGTAATGTAATTAAATGGGAAAAGTGGCTGCAGTAGACTTGTTTAAATGGGCTAATTGGCTGAATCAGCCCTTGAGATGACTCAGGAGTAGTTGTGAGTGACATGTGTCACTAGTAAATGATCATTAGTGGCACTTGGGTGCCTTTGTGTACAATTAATTAAATTAATCAACCTGTTGCATTCAGATGGGGTTAACATGGTTCGTATTCGACTAAGAACAGAGAACACAAAACCCCTCCCTTGATCGATTCTCAGCAAAACAAAGGAAACCAGTGCAATTAAGTGAACAATAAGAGTAATTTTGGAGTGAAAACCCGAAAGGGAAGCAGAGACAACTGCAATGAAACCATACTGAGCACACCCGAAAAACTACCTAAACACATAAATATCGATTTTGATGTCCTAGACGGTTTCGATTGAAATTGAGGTGATATTTCATCTTCTGGGAACTAGACGACTCGAACCACATCGATTGGGAAGCCAATTGATGGTGAATTGGTGATGAACAGACCCTGCGACTTCTTTGAAATTTGGAGCTTGAGTTCGATTACTTGGAAGATTCGAGATTCCTGGCAAGTGTCGGAAATTACGGAAACACGTGCAGCGGGGGAAACGAGCAGTTTGGACGGTGTGTGAGTGGACGTTTGTTTTATAAACCATGATGCATGCATAATTAAATGTTTTACATTATTGATTGCATAATTTGACTTGCATTGATGTCTTGATGATGTGGCATGATTATGTGTGATTTAGTGATTATTTTAATCGGTCTTTCGGGCACGCTTTTCGAGAAAATGTGCAAATGGTATTTTGGGCTAGGCCCGGAGTCAAAAAGGTTTGAAAAGGATGTTTTGATTTCATTGGTGAGTCTATGATGATTTATGGATTCTTTTAATGTTTTTAATGTGATTTTATGGATTTACGTATAATTGGTATTTGAGCTTGAAACCCTGTCGGGAATGTTTATGACTTGGTTTGAGGTCATGGATATAATTGATGTGTGTTACGATATGGATTGTGTTTGTGATTGTGGATCGTGGATACTGGATCATGTGCTGGATGGTGCGAGTACAGTTCATAGACGGGACTTGAATGTTGCGTGAGTGCAGTTCCCGAGTATGTGGTACGTCTAGATGGTGCGTGTGCTGACAGGACCCGTCCCCAAAGGACATCGATAACCGTGCCCGGTCCTGCTCCCGTCTGACAAGTCAACTGAAAATCTGAAACTACACTTCAGTACCTGCCAGACAAGGGATATTTACGCATGTGCCCACTCATACATCCACCTCTCGAATAGCCTCGACCATCGAGCCACGACCTGAAGGGTCAATAAAACAGAAAAGGTGTGAGTGGACAAAAATGACCTCGTATAAAAACATTTTCCAAAATACATTCTTACCCTCAAGTTTTCACAAACTTGCATGCATATCGTAAAACATGAGTAATAGTATGAAATCATTTGAGTATGAACAGTGGACCGATAAAATCAAAACATGTTTTCCCAGGGTCCGTAAAACTCATGTTCATCAAATCAGTTCATGATATAAATCATAATACCACCAATCCTCAATATCCAATCTCGATATCCATATAACCCGTCACGATATCAATGCAACGCGTGCAACTCGGTGTCTCACGTCTGAGTACATCCCCCAGGATCTACGACGTCTGAGGGGATATCAACTCTAGGATCAACGACGTCTAGCGGATATCATCATAATCCCACGCTCCTGCGAGTGAGCCTCCCTCGGAGCTACTCATCTCCAGGCAGTGGATCGTGACTATTCCAGGATCTATGACGTCTGGAGGAGACTATCAAATCACAGAGGATGGTATATGTGGAACAGTCACCCAATCCAGTAATCTCATTTTAAAACCATTTATGTCTCAAATCAAGTCAAAAACATTTCAATAGGCCCTATGCCCGAGACATAGCTTTCACAAATCAAGTTCCGCAAAACCATCATCAAAATAGTGTCTAGGATTCACTTTATAAATCAAAATCATCAATTTAATCATATTCACATGTGACTCCAAATCCGAGTCAAAATCACTATTCACGTGGGTCTCAAGCCCAAAATCTCATTTTCACGCAAATCCGTGCAACCGTAAACCCGAGTTGCCACGATCACGTAAATCCATGAAAACAATCCCTGACTCATAATCCGAGTCCAAATATCATTTTTAATTCCCTGACTCATAACCCGAGTCAAAACATCATTTTCAATCCGGGCTTAGCCAAAAACATCAATTTCATCATTTCTCGAAAATCGTGACAAAATATAATATAATAATCATAAAACCGAGAAATCACCGGATTGAAACATCAATCATAATAAATCATATAATAAAGCATTTAAATCATATATGCATGCATCACGGTTAGAAAACAAAGTCCACTCACACACACCATCCAAAACGGTCCGTTTCCGACCAGCACGTTTTTTCGTAAATTCTGGAAATCACAACTCCTGTCTAAAATCATTATAGAGGGATACTAACATCTCAACATACTTCATATAATTTTCCCCAATTTTTCCGGAATTTAAATACGTATTTTAAACGTAAAACAAAACTTCGGATACGCGAAACATTAACGAAACGATATCCGATTTCCTCGAAACCAGTGTCAAAATGTTCGTTACACTAAA
This sequence comes from Prinsepia uniflora, assembly GCA_032719365.1. Classification (NCBI taxonomy): domain Eukaryota; kingdom Viridiplantae; phylum Streptophyta; class Magnoliopsida; order Rosales; family Rosaceae; genus Prinsepia; species Prinsepia uniflora. The sequence goes on from CM064870.1 coordinate 34,203,432, forward strand.
TGGGACAAAAGTCATGTTGAATGTACCTCGGGATTCTCACTCACGCACCCCCACGCGCCGCCGCATGCGGCTGCACGTGACAGCCACGCGTGTAGCACAGTGTTGCTACAGTGCTCCTTCTTCACCCGTACGTCTGATAAATGGGTTGAAAAACCCGCGATAGAACCCGACTCAAACTCACTCAATTCGACCTCAAATCAACCCATTCTTTCAACTGATCCTTTCTATTCCATCTCCATTTACGTTCTGTAAATTTAATTACTCGAATTATGGTCTAAATCCTCACGACTCACGATCGATCCTCGACGGGTTCTCTATTCGGGTTTATCGATTTCGTCCCTGAATTTCAAATTAATTCATACGGTTAGTATCGTGAGAGTGTAAGGAACGTTTCTCCAAGATCAATTTCATTACATCTTACCTCTAACTAGTTGAACTCAAGCTCGAATTGAAGCAGCCATGGAAGCTTCTGTTCTTCCCCAATTCGACACGATTTCTCTTCGTTTTTGTTGCAGAAAGGTTCGTTTTGATCTCAGGAATCTAATTCAAGCCTCAATTTTCCTTTTCCTAGCTCACAATTTCCAATTCGAAATTCCCCCAATTTTCAAGATTTTTCGAGCACTGTAAAACCAGTTACTCTCAGTCCCTCGAGTTCCCTTCTCTCAATTCGGCTCCCCTAATCTCTCAATTACACAAATGTAGCTGAAACAATGGTTATCACTTGTTAATTGACAATGATGAGGACAATCTCTAATTTAGGGGTTAATGTCCAAAGTAGCATAATTATGTTTTCCATAATACCCGATTCCATGTTATCTGGGGCAAGGAAGATGACAAAGTGACAGATGTCATTGTATGGCAGCAAGAATCAATGTTAAAAGACCATTTTGCCCTTCGTTCGTCAAATTACCATTTTGCCCCTAAACTTCCGTGACCCGTAACTTGGTCCACCCGAACTCCGTTTTCGACGTGCCGCCTGTCGTTGTTCTCAGGGCATCGAGACCTACCTAACGGTCCTCGAATCGTGTGAAAATTAGTTGCCAAACAAAAAGTCGACATTTTCCCCCTTTTCGTTCAAATTACGAAAATGCCCTCGAAGAACGTCATAACTTTTTCCTCGAATGTCGGAATCGAACGTGACACCTGTCTATGAACTCGTGACATCCCTAACTACGTCATAATCTTCGGTCAAAGTCTGTTTGATCGCCCGAACTAAGTCAACATTTTGCCCACGCCTAGGGCAAAACGGTCATTTTGCACATTTTTTCCGATTTCACTCCACTAATCCCAGATTAGTCATTCCAAACTATAATTAATTAATATTCAACCCCGACACTCGGGACGGGTCATTACATGTGCAGCTCCCAGACATGGTGGATATGACTCGGATGGTGCCTGAGTGCAGTTCCCGAGGTTGGCCTACGCATAGTGCGGATGTGACTGTGTGATTGATTGTGCACTTGTGAATACTACAGATTGATGGGTTGATTGATTGATTGGTTGTATTGTTTGATGTTGATTGTGATTACGTACTGGTTTTGAGTTCGGGATTATGGTCTGTGTGGCCAGGTGCTTATGAGGGTTAGGGCCGTGGGGTCAAACAACCCGTTACAGTTAAACGGGTCGACCCGTATGAGGGTTAAACATGATGACGTTGCATGCCACATCATCCTTGTCAGGCCACGTGTCCAATCAGAAGATGACACGTGGCTAGGTGTCAATTCAATCAGCAGCTGATATGGCTGGTTCACGTCAGCCAAGTTTGACCATGTGGCAGGTTATTTGGATCTACCAGGTAACGTGGCACTAACGTGGTAAGTCAACGCCAGCATTATCGGATCACATGGACCAGTATGGTGGTGCCACATGGCAGTGTGTCAGAGAAATTTCTGACCTATCAGTGACACGTTGCAGGACACTTGGCATCAGTCAAGGTGTGCCATGTGGCAGGCTGTCAGAGGTGTGAGATGTTAGAGTTCTCAAGCAGACGTCAGCTTTGACCCGAGCGATGTTAGTGTTGACAGTCGTGGATCGGACTTTGACTAGTGTGTGAGGGAGCGTGGGCATGGATATCGATGTCAAATCGATCTTGTTGGTAACATTTAGACGATCTGAATCCAATAGTGGTTGTTTCAGGTCAATCAGAGATTGTTTGATAGGTCATTTGAAGGTTTTTAGCCCTGGGAATCGTGTTTGGGATACGTTGAATATTCCGTGAGTATTGAAGGTTTATGATTTGGACTTTTATAGATGGTTAACGACCTTGGTGTATGATTTGGACAGGTCCAGATGTTACGGAGACGTTGGATTAGCCTTGGAGTGGCTTACGGCGTGGATTATGAGCACCTAGCATGGATGGTTGTAGACTCTCATTAACAAGTTAAAACACGTATCACTAGCAAAAACTTAAACTAACTATACATACTAAAAAAAACATAAAATAAAAACTAAAGCTGAAATTTCAAAATCAGGCCATGTATAACGCCCACCCTACTTGTTTCAATATTCCAATTTTTCAATCCATACCCCCAAACCTAAACTAAACATTGTCCTCAATGTGATAAGAAATATGCAATGAGAAGACTAAAACAGATTTGAGGTTTAGAGAGTGCAGAACAGTAGAAACAAGAGAATGTTAGAAATCACAAACCAATGCTAGGTTGCCTCCTAGAAGCGCTGTATTTAATGTCTGGGCAAGACGTGGTAGCCTTGACTAAGTCGCTGAAATCTCGACCAAGGGGACATCATAGTGGGACAGATCTAGATTATCCTCCAAATAGGGTTTAAGTTGCTTCCCAAAATGTCCCTCACCCGCCCCCACGCGCCCAGGGAAGGTTCTGCGTGTGAGATCACGCGCGGGCACTATTCATCATCTTCAACACGCGTTGAACCGGGTTCGCCTGCAACTGAACCGGCCGAACCGGTCTGGATCGGTTCAACGTCCAAACTTGTCCATTTCTAATCCATTTTGTCCCATTTTAATTCCTAAAGCTTCCTATCATCTTTTCCTGTCTTTTTAGTTATTTAAAACACCAAAACTTGAAGGAAACCGTACCTCCAAGAATCAATCATGGCGGTGGTGAGTTCCTCCACCGTCCACCGTCATCCCAGGCCATCTTAGATTCCTTTATTGATCTCAAATGGTTCCTACGACCTCCAGAAACCGTTTCCAATTAGTGAAATCCATCCAAACCTTTTAGAACTAAATCTCCAATTTTTAAAACCATTACCTCACGGGTCGAGCCTCACGGTTTGAAATCCATCCAAACCGTCCGCCGTGAACCGCCGCCGTGGCTCGTCACTGTCGTGTCCTCATCATCTCAGACTCTCAGGTCATCCCTCATGGTCACACACGAGTACTCATAATGGTTATGGTGGTGAGGTGTTTTTGTTTGAAAAATGGAAAATGAAGAAATGGAGGGTGAGTGCATCGGGTGTGTTTGAAGAACAAAGAAGATGATGATATCTGATGGGAGAGGGAAATGAGATAGATGAGATGAGTGGTGAGGATTAACAGATTTAGATTAGATGGAGGGCTAGGATTGAGTGATAGATGGATTAACTAAAAAATAATAATTATAATAATATTTAATTAGGATAGATCCACAATTTAGGGGATTTGACCAATGGGATGAGTGACACTTGTCACCCATCCATGGGTCCCACTTAAAATATCTGCCCAATCGAAGTACGTGGATAGTGAAATTGACCTTCCGTGACCTATAACTTCCTCGTTCGAAGTCCGATTTCAGCGTGCCGCCTGTCTACGGATTCGTATCGTCCCGATCTACATCACGGTCATCGGTGAAAGTCCATTTGACTGCCAGAATGAAAAGTCAACGTTTTGCCATCCTAGGGGCAAAACGGTCATTTTGCATCGTTCGTCCGATTTCGCCCAACTAATCACGAATTAACCTCACCAATCACGATTAGCCACTAATCTAATCCCGAAATTCGGGACAGGCCGTTACATGGTCTGTGAGTGGACTTTTGATTTATAAATATGATGCATGCATAAATGTTTTCTATGTTTAATGAACATGGTTTTTAGATGCACTGATTTCATATGATTTAAATATGATAGGGCATTTTCGTAGAAAATGCTAGTATGCACGTTTTTCGAGATTTATGGTTTATATGATACTTGGGATTCGACCGAGTTTCCTCCGCGCATGTGATTTATGTGATTTGTATGGTTTCCGAGCCTGAATTAGTACACCTAGACGTCGATCCACGGTTACCAGAGCCAGGTGTATATTCGGATGTGTAATTCCGAGTCGCACGCGTAGAGATGATATCGTGACTAGTGAGATGATTGCTGGATATTGGACAAGGAGGAATGGTTGATTATGTTTTCATGAGACTTCGGATATGAGTCTAAGTTCGGGCAGAGACCTTATTGAGATGAATTACGAGATTGTTTTGGGCTGAGACCCCACATGGTTTTGATTGATAAATTTTTCACTGTGTTTGATTTGAAATGCCATATGATTGATTTAAAGAAAGTATTTGAGATACTTGTTTTATGATGCACGCATGATTTTAAGTGATGGATATAAATGTATTTTTGTTAAATGGTTTTTAAAACTGTTTGTTTTTGTCCACTCACATCTTTTTATGGTTTTTGATACCCTCCAGGTTGATTGCGGATGCAGGCTGTAGTAGAGACTGAGACATCACATGCCGATGCGTACTCCACAAGTCACTGCGCCCTCAGATATCCCCGAGCGGGTTACGATTTTATCCCTGGGGTCTAGCACGTGTTGTCAAACAGGAGCAGAGCACATCCCACTATAATCCAAGTAGATTAGGAAGGGTTATGTCAGTTTGCTATCAGAGCACTAGGTTACTCTTGTGGTGTTGCGCATATGTCGGATGTGATGTCTCAGAGCCGTCATCAACCTGATAATGACGTTAAGAATAGGAAAGATAGACCCGATGTGGTCCGAGTTTCTTGCGGTCTCAGCGGCTGGAGGCTGTAGATTTACAAGTGGATGGGATCCTCGGATAGTAGTTAATAGTTAATTGGAAACCATTTATCCTAGACTGGCGACTTTTCAGAGTCGTGACCGATGAGTGGGCGGGATGGATGTGCTGCTTGTAGCAGGCGAGGTCGTGGATGACCCTAGTTTTAGATGTGATGAACAAGTTACCAGGAAAGTGGTACTTGTGGATTGGATCCTACGGTGGACCGACAGCGGATCTTACACTTTTGGGAAGATTATGTGACAGGACCCGAATCTACATGATTAATTAAGGATTAATTGTGGATTATCGAGGATAATCGAACGATTGGAGTGAAATGATAATTTTGCCCCTAAAATTGTAAAAACATGACTTTTGACCTAGGAGTTCATTGGCACATGGAGTGAGGTCCATTACGTAGATTGAGACGATACGTGTATGTAGACAGGCAGCACGTAGAAATTGGACATCTGTTAGGTCATATTTTATGCATTTTTCCATGCATTATTATCTTTGATGTACTACTAATATCTTTCATCACATAGGAGAAAATGATAATTTTTGTGAGAGTTGTGCAGGATTGGACATTATGTCGAATTAGAATGTTTTCGGTGTAAAAGGAGGAAATTCGGAGTTGAAAGAGCTTACTTATGGAGCAAGGAAAAATAATGTGGAAAACAAAAAGCTGTCACTATTCAGAAATCACTATGCAGGCCAGACACTATTCAGGAATCACTATGCACACCTGACACTATTCACGTGAATAGTAGCAGATTACATGTCTTTCCTTATTTTCCCTCATGCTTTCTTGCCTATTTAAGCCCTCTTCACTCTCAAAATAGGGGAGCCTCTACACACAACAAAGAAATCAGATCTGCTCTTCTTTTTCATTCCCCTTCTCTTCCAGTGAGAAAACCTCAAGAATTCCATAACCATCTCCCCTCTTCCATCCTTTTGCATCTCTTTCCCATGTACCTCAATCTCTCATCATAAAAGCTCCAAAATTCCTTCATCAAATTCGTCATCCATCATCTTTGTGTGTGAAGAAGAAGCCCTTTTCAGTTCTGGAGAAGAAGACTGCCTTCTACTTAGAGTTTGCTGCATCCATGTCTTTAATTAATGCTTTTATATTGATTAGATACATGTGTAGCTAATTTCTCATCTAGGGTTCTTGATGTAACCATGTAAACTCAGTCTATGTTATGATTGAAGTATTCTGATTTCTGCAAACTCTTCTTTGCTTCATTCATTTTAATTATTGATTCATATGTGATTCTAGTGCTTGATCACCATTAGGGTTCCATATGCCTAGTTAGATTTAGAGCACATGCCATGCCTAAGTTTAATTGATTTATGAATGAAAGAATAGGGTTAGTGAGTACATGCCATGCCACTGAATCTGTTTGGTCATATTTGACAGGACCCATCCCAATCCCCCCGGGATTAGTGCGGGATGACCCTGCTCCCGTCTGACACGAAGTGTCAGACAAGGGATATTTCCGACCTTTGCCCTCCCGGGCTAACAGAGTACGCCAGGATCCGGAGGAGGCATGTGATATCTCGGTCTCTGCTACAGTCCACATCCGATGTCAACCTGAAAATGTGATATCGAGACGGTGTCCGATCGACACGAAACCAGTCCCAAAATGTTCGTTACATCGAATAGATGATTTCGTATGTTGAACACATCCCCAGAAACCCTAGCACGCGCTGCCACGCGCCGCCCAAAGGCCCCTGCGCGTGGGCCTCACGCGCCGCTACAGTACTGTCGTCCTCCTTCGATCGAACCGGTCCGACCGGCCCGGTCCGGTCCAACCTCTGCAACTGGCCCGGCGTAACCGGTCCAGGTCTCCGACGCCCTCATTTCTCATCCGTTTTCCTCCATTTCAATCCCTAAATTCATCTTTTAATCTTTCCTATCATTCCCAATTAACCAAACTAGCTAAAACACCCAAAATCCTAACGGTTCAAAATGGACCTCACGGTCCCTGTTTTTTCGATCATCCCACACGGCTGCTCAGCCCAAACCGCCACCCAAAACCTCTCTAACAACTCCCTAGCAACCTATTTAACTCAAACCAATCATCCAAATCGACCCATAACAACTAGAAATCAAAAGTGGAGTAAACGGGCAAAATCGGTTACCTCTCGGGTTTCATGGCCGCCGCCCACGGCGGCGTGGCTTCCAGCCGGCCACCAGCGTCCAGCCTTCATCCTCTCCACCTCTGGGCTTCTCGGTTCATGATCGAACAAGGTTGGATGTTTGGGTCGCACAGATGAGAGGAATGGGGTCGGGAAAATGGTTGGAGGAAAATGGAAAAATGGATGCACGGTTGAGTGTTTTGGAGCATGAGTGGGTGAGGTTGGCCAGTGGATGGTTGACAAGTGTCACTCATCCATTGGTTGCTGAAAAGTAACTGGACCCACTATAGACAAACTGCACTTTTTGTCTCGTAAAACGTACCGTCGTGAATAGTAACTGGGAACTTCCGTGAACCGTAACTTCGCCGTCGAACGTCCGAATTCGACGTGCCGTCTGTCTACGGATTCGTATCGTCCTTATCTACGTAACGGTCTTCGGCCCTCGGCCATCGGACCTCCTGGTCAAAAAGTCAACTTTTGACCTCCTATTCACCCAAATTACCAAAATGCCCCTAAACTTCCGAACGTCATAACTTCCTCCTCGAATGTCGGAATTGAACGTGCCACCTGTCTATGAACTCGTGACGTCACGAACTACGTCACGGTCATCGGTCAAAGTCCATTTGGCCGCCCGATTAAAAAGTCAACGTTTTGCCACTATCAGGGGCAAAACGGTCATTTCGCACCGCTCGTCCGATTTCGCTCTACTGATCACGGATTAGCCTCACTAATCGTGATTAGTCACTAATCTAACCATAAAATTTGGGATGGGTCGTTACAACCTTCCCTCCTCAATTAATTTCGTCCTCGAAATGCCAACCGACCTAATCTAACCGTTCTTCCCTCCTTAATTAGTTTCGTTCTTGAAACTCCACTATCCTGATTCCACAACCACCTCGTGGAAAGTAGAATCGACCGCAAAACACGTGTACCCTAGTACACCAACTAGTCAACATAAACCTCGTTTGTAACTAGACGTACCACTAACGCTCTCGTCGTATCGACTACATTCGACCACGTCGAATAACAGAAGTCGTACGCTCCGAACTGATCCCACTTATCAGATCTACCGTTTCGCTGACACAACCAACTAGACGGTTCCTTGCTCAACCACTAACTATCCTGACGTCTGCTCCCACTGGGAGTCATCAGACCTCACACCATGATCCACGCTGACACCTCCTACAAACTGTCACCACTTGACAGTCGTCAGTCGCAAACTGCTATGACACACACTCGTGGTTACACTAACCACAAGCATTTCACTCGACCTGTGTGCAACTAGACCCATTAGAAATACCATGACCCAATGGACAGTATCCAATGTCCAGTCCACGTCCTCAACTAATCTGATGGTATCAGAACCAATCCGACTACCAATACGCTCTCCAACGCACCACCGGTATAACCTATATACCGTCACCAGACATCCCAAGTCTGCCCGGTGTCGTACCTCGAACAACGAACCAGGTACGTACATCTACCCATCAATCAGCCTACAACCACCTAGGTTGTAGTCAATCACGTTTCAATTATGGAGTCCATCTGTCCGATCTAGACAAATCAAAACTCCAACCCATTATCTATTTCCAAATCCGAATCCGAATCCGCAATTTCGTAAGAAATCCCGAATCCAAACCCAGAAATCATATCCATAATCATGTCCAAATTCAAATCCGAAATCATCATTCCGTGAACTAGTATTAGGAATAACCATTCCGAACCCAAATCCATAAAAGAAAATCTATAGTCAAGCTCTAGAATCAAATCCTGAATCGTCACCCAGAATCCGATTCCAAAACCCAAATACAGAAATCCTCTTTCAAGTTCCAAAATCAAATCCTGAATCGTCATCCAGAAATCTGATTCCAAAACTCGAAACATCGTTCACGTCTACCGAGACGTATCAAAACCGAACCTATCGGTTACCTGTTCGACCGATTACCACAACACAATCGATTGACTTCATAGGGAAGCCAATCACAACATCACACACAACACCAAGTCTGACAAAACCCGACTTCGTCAGACACCTACTCCTCGGACAACTACTCAGGCGAGTAATAAGCCATATGGGATTTACCTCGAAAAGAAGTTCAGTCCCCTCATGCTTCACTCAACATCCAAGTAAGAGTAATAAACGCTCCACCTATCTGGACATCCAAATCACAATCCAGATCCAACACTACGTCAACCGACCATAGACGTCACGATCCCCGATCGTCACGACGTCCAAAGTCCTCAACCATTCCCCACATCTAAACAGATTAGTCAACGACGAGACATGCCGAGACTGTGGGTTACCACTGATTACCTCGTATCGATCCTTGTCATTCCACCGAGGAAAAATCAAGAATGATCGAATAATCCATCCTACTTGAATGCAACCAAAACCCCGTTGCACTCACCACGCCACGTAATCCAACATCGTCTGCCACCAAGCAGAAAATGAGGAATCTGAGTCACCTAACTTCGATATACTCATCTCCTCCTGATGACCCAAAACAATCACGAGTCCACCAACCAATACACGATCAGTGTACTAGTGGCAACCAACAACATCAATAACATCTACATCCTCTACCACCATCAATTATGGTAGAACCTGAGAAGTCACCCAAACGACTTCGACATACCCAATACCAATGCGGAAAACCCGCATTCCTCTCGTCACCTCAATCGCAACCTCTCGCGATTTCGAAGTTCCAACCAGGTTGGAAACAACATACCCGGACATCAACCACGTGTTCCCGTTAGACTGGTTATGGACACATGCCCATTTACGACCGTATATGTACATCCAAAAGGATGTCAATTCATCCTAATCTGATGTACCACTCTACTGAAAAGTCACAACAGACCCCTGCTGTGATCTGCAGTCAAATCTCTGCAAACCACCATATCTAACCAATTCTGACCAACTGGTCGCTAGTCCCCCATGACAGTACTCGATCCTCACGTCTCAACTACCGTTGGATCCTATCCAGTCCGTCACTATTCGTGATTCACTCCCGAACCACAGATACCCATCATAAGCCCATCACGTCGGAGTCACATCCTGACTCGTAACTCACCGTCATCACAATCACCGGCACCAGCACCAACACTAGTACCAGTACACCACCTGTCAGCATCAACACAAAGTGTGCCAATCAGACAACTCTGGATCTCCGCACATACCGAACGATGATCCCGTACCTTTACTCGAATAGGAGAAACTCTGCCTCCTTCGTACCCAACACCTCTGGGTATAGTTACCCTGACAACTCATACGAGAAGAGGAAACGTCCCCCGTACGTCCCCGTCGCATTCTGCGATCGCACTCAACCGTAACCAAGTCGAATCCAGAATCACTACCCACACATATGCGTTATTCACGCACCTCGTACCATCGTCACGACTGACAATCCCATCGTCACAATCGTCACGACAACCTGAGTCTACTCAACCAGATAAAATTCGACTACGTCTATCGATAGTAGCGTCTGCCACAACCTCGTGCAGACCTAACGACTAGACATCCAGACTCCGCATCCAACGGAATCAACTGCCTGTACCAACTACTCTGTATCCCCGCTCCGGGATTCCATCGACAAGTACCAACCCTGATAACTTGTCCAAACCAAACTCTAACCAGTCGCAACTCGACTAACCCAATGTCCTCTACCAGGTCACCAATGACCTTAGTTGCACCAAACGACAACTAAAGTACCATGACAACCAACTATGTTTAACCGATAAGTACAACCTCGACTGCGAAGTGCAGCCCCCACACAAGCTGACATGACTAGACCGACTAACGAATCCAAATCCGAATAGTCATCCAAGTCAAACCACTCGTCAACTCACATTTCTGAACCATACACATACGGTAGGGTTCCACGATCATACCTAGAGTTCCCCTGAACCCACCTGCGAAAAGCAGTAAAATCAACAATCTGACCGACCCCGCGGTCTTGACATCGTAAAAACGTCAATCCAATCCTACCGACAATCCAACTAGGATTCCCCGAAACCGACAACTAACTGCCGACCGCAGTAAATCCATTTAACGCAACATAATCTGACCATCTAATGGTCACAACTCCTAACCAGTCGTCGGAACCGATCCTACGACATCGTGAAAGACGATCCCAACTAACCGTCTCACGATCACACTCCAGAATACGAACACGTTAATCCTTCCGTAGGGTCCCACACTGTCAACCTTGACAGAACTATGGCAACCCCGGCCTCAAATGCCGAACCAAGGCATGCCTATCCTACTAACTATCGTACCGGCACCCCAACATCAGGTTGACCACGAACTGTAGCCCAATGAGATATCACATCCTCGACCAGCGTACATGCTCCAAGAGCTCCGCGGTTGCTCGAATAGAGACAACCCCGCTCTGATACCACGTTGACAGGACCCATCCCAATCCCCCCGGGATTAGTGCGGGATGACCCTGCTCCCGTCTGACACGAAGTGTCAGACAAGGGATATTTCCGACCTTTGCCCTCCCGGGCTATCAGAGTACGCCAGGATCCGGAGGAGGCATGTGATATCTCGGTCTCTGCTACAGTCCACATCCGATGTCAACCTGAAGGGCAGTCAAAACATTAAAAACTGTGAGTGGACAAAACAAAAGTTTATAAAAACATTTTAACGAGAAGACATTTGTACCCTCCACTAAAAAGCATGCATGCATTCGAAAACCATTTATCCAAAACAAACCATATGTGGGACTAAGCCCAAAGCAGATATAAACCAAGGTCGAAAGGACCACAATGAAAACGACCATACGGGCCACTGCCCAAATCCTGTGCACACCTGTACACACCACATATCATATATCATATATCCATCACATACATATATATAAGTCACACAACCAATCCTGTCACGGTATCCAAAGCCACGCGCGCGCTACCCGGGTCTCAATCCGAGTCATCTCAAAGTCAAGATCAATGTCCGCAGACCACTGACCCTACCCGAGGTAATAGTAATCATAGCCTTCCTGAGAGTAAGGAACCCAACTGGGGGGTGACTCCACTCAGTCGGTGCTCCGTGACTACTCCGGGGTCCACCCAGGCCAACGACCCTCCCCGGAGGAGATAGTAGAACATGTAAAGGAAGGTAGACGAACATATATATACATAACATAAACATTCATGACCGGTTCCCCTGAACCGTCATGAATCCATAATACCCATAATCAGGTAACATGCCGGTTCCCATAAACCGTCATGTACCGTAATAACCAACAAGGGTTCATGCCGGTTCCCATAAACCGTCATGAACCATGATACCAAATTAAGAGTTCATGCCGGTTCCCATAAACCGTCATGAACCGGGAAATCCATTTAAGGTTCCCTGACCTGAAATCAAAACCGTAAAGTGACTGGGTCTCGTACTCGAACATAGGACACCAACTGGGCACCGTGCCTGGAATCTGAGGTCATATGCCCGAGACAAAACCAAATGGGTCTCATACCCGAGTTTATCATTTTAAAATCCAAATTCATTTCATTTAAATCAGTAAAGAAATACAGACCCGTATAAGCACCGTATAAGGCCGAAACCTCGAAATACGTGCTTATACGTAACCACATACAAATGCACCCATGGCATCATCAAACAAGTAATAAAACATATAATAAACATTTATGCATGCACCAATTTAGAAAACAAGGTCCACTCACAGACCGTCCGAGCTGCCGCCTCGATTTGCGTGCCATACGGCTCCCCGAGCCGATCACCGTCACCGGGACTCCCAAACCTGTCCAAATCGTAATAGAAAGTTACTAACTACTTAATTAACCTCCCACTAAAGCCCCGTAATTTTCCCGTATTTTTAACTATTTTTAATCCCGAACCTAAACCTTCCGATGCCCCGAAACATATCGAGACGGTGTCCGATCGACACGAAACCAGTCCCAAAATGTTCGTTACATCGAATAGATGATTTCGTATGTTGAACACATCCCCAGAAACCCTAGCACGCGCTGCCACGCGCCGCCCAAAGGCCCCTGCGCGTGGGCCTCACGCGCCGCTACAGTACCGTCGTCCTCCTTCGATCGAATCGGTCCAACCGGCCCGGTCCGGTCCAACCTCTGCAACTGGACCGGCGTAACCGGTCCAGGTCTCCGACGCCCTCATTTCTCATCCGTTTTCCTCCATTTCAATCCCTAAATTCATCTTTTAATCTTTCCTATCATTCCCAATTAACCAAACTAGCTAAAACACCCAAAATCCTAACGGTTCAAAATGGACCTCACGGTCCCTGTTTTTTCGATCATCCCACACGGCTGCTCAGCCCAAACCGCCACCCAAAACCTCTCTAACAACTCCCTAGCAACCTATTTAACTCAAACCAATCGTCCAAATCGACCCATAACAACTAGAAATCAAAAGTGGATTAAACGGGCAAAATCGGTTACCTCTAGGGTTTCATGGCCGCCGCCCACGGCGGCGTGGCTTCCAGCCGGCCACCAGCGTCCAGCCTTCATCCTCTCCACCTCTGGGCTTCTCGGTTCATGATCGAACAAGGTTGGATGATTGGGTCGCACAGATGAGAGGAATGGGGTCGGGAAAATGGTTGGAGGAAAATGGAAAAATGGATGCACGGTTGAGTGTTTTGGTGCATGAGTGGGTGAGGTTGGCCACTGGATGGGTGACAAGTGTCACTCATCCATTGGTTGCTGAAAAGTAACTGGACCAACTAAAGACAAATTGCACTTTTTGTCTCGTAAAACGTGCCGTCGTGAATAGTAACTGGGAACTTCCGTGAACCGTAACTTCGCCGTCGAACGTCCGAATTCGACGTGCCGTCTGTCTACGGATTCGTATCGTCCTTATCTACGTAACGGTCTTCGGCCCTCGGCCATCGGACCTCCTGGTCAAAAAGTCAACTTTTGACCTCCTATTCACCCAAATTACCAAAATGCCCCTAAACTTCCAAACGTCATAACTTCCTCCTCGAATGTCGGAATTGAACGTGCCACCTGTCTATGAACTCGTGACGTCACGAACTACGTCACGGTCATCGGTCAAAGTCCATTTGGCCGCCCGATTAAAAAGTCAATGTTTTGCCACCATCAGGGGCAAAACGGTCATTTCGCACCGCTCGTCCGATTTCGCTCTACTGATCATGGATTAGCCTCACTAATCGTGATTAGTCACTAATCTAACCATGAAATTTGGGTCGGGTCGTTACAATATTTATTTCTTTTCTCATACTTAAAGGCTTTCTAGGAGTAATCTAAAGTACATGCCATACTTAGGTTGCAATTAGAAGGACTAGATAGTGTTCCACATGCCATGGCCTATCTTACTTAAGTGAAAACGATCCTTAGAGCAGGTTTGGAAGATCAGGTACTTTAGTCACTGTATTCATAGAATCAAGGTTACATAGGTGAAGTCAAGACCCTAGCTTCCATCTCCATACTTTTCTCAAACTTTTCTATCTATCTTCATTTACTTAAAGTTTTAATTTCAGTTTAACGTCCTTACATATCACAAATCAAAACACAATTCTGTTTTATTTTCAGTTCTTTTAATTCCACTAGTTAATTGAGTCATTATAGGGTTATTTAGAGGTAATTGTGAAGCCTAATCAGTCTCTGTGGTTCGACACCCTTACTTGTGCATTACCATTACTACAATAGTAGTGTATAAGCTAGGAAACATCAACAACATCCTACGGGAAATTACGGGTCAAGGTGTCACGACCCGGCCCATCTAACACAATATTGTCCGCTTTGGACCCAGCCCTCACGGTTTTGTTTTCGGGAGCTCACGTGCAAATTCCCAGTAGGTCACCCATCATGGGATTGCACCAACCTCAACTCGCTTAACTTTGGGGTTCCAATCCCCCCCAAAGCCACTGATCTCCCAAAAGGCCTTGTGTTAGATAGATACGTGCCCACACATATAAGGTACTTCACCTTCCCCTCCCCGAGCGATGTGGGATCGTTCACCGATCTTACCTTTCCAAGCTCACGGGTCTTGCTCACCGTTCATGCTTCTCAAGCTCACGGGTCTTGCTCACCGTTCTTGCTTCCAAGACCTGGTCTTACAATCCACCCTCCTTGGGGCCCAGCGCCCTCGCTGGCACACTTCCGGTCGGGGTCCAGCTCTGATACCATTCTATCACGACCCGGCCCATCTAACACAATATTGTCCGCTTTGGGCCCAGCCCTCACGGTTTTGTTTTCAGGAGCTCACGTGCAAATTCCCAGTAGGTCACCCATCATGGGATTGCACCAACCTCAACTCGCTTAACTTTGGGGTTCCAATCCCCCCCAAAGCCACTGAGCTCCCAAAAGGCCTTGTGTTAGATAGATACGTGCCCACACATATAAGGTACTTCACCTTTCCCTCCCCGAGCGATGTGGGATCGTTCACCGATCTTACCTTTCCAAGCTCACGGGTCTTGCTCACCGTTCTTGCTTCTCAAGCTCACGGGTCTTGCTCACCGTTCTTGCTTCCAAGACCTGGTCTTACAATCCACCCTCCTTGGGGCCCAGCGCCCTCGCTGGCACACTTCCGGTCGGGGTCCAGCTCTGATACCATTCTGTCACGACCCGGCCCATCTAACACAATATTGTCCGCTTTGGGCCCAGCCCTCACGGTTTTGTTTTCAGGAGCTCACGTGCAAATTCCCAGTAGGTCACCCATCATGGGATTGCACCAACCTCAACTCGCTTAACTTTGGGGTTCCAATCCCCCCCAAAGCCACTGAGCTCCCAAAAGGCCTTGTGTTAGATAGATACGTGCCCACACATATAAGGTACTTCACCTTTCCCTCCCCGAGCGATGTGGGATCGTTCACCGATCTTACCTTTCCAAGCTCACGGGTCTTGCTCACCGTTCTTGCTTCTCAAGCTCACGGGTCTTGCTCACCGTTCTTGCTTCCAAGACCTGGTCTTACACAAGGATGGATTTTCATACTATTCATGGTTGTACAAAACTCGAGATAATTAACTTTTTGAAATTTAATGTGGGGCCCTAAATATCTTGTGAGGACAAATAGATGAGTGTCTTGTCACTCATCCATTGATCCTTACTTACATTCATGCACCCATTTTCCCTTTTCATTTTCATCTTCTTGCTTTATCCAACCTGAAAACCCCAAACCCATTCCCTTCCCCATTTCCATTTCCGTTTGAGGCCATAGAGAGACTAAGAGGGTAAGTCAGAGGTGAGATGATGGTGGTGAGAAGCTGAGCCATCGTGAGGTGGCCGAAAAACCCAGAAATAGATAAACTCGAAACCCATTTAATGTTTGAATGTTCGAAATTGGGTTTTGGACGTTTGGGGTGTGTTCTAATGCCACGGTAGGGACAAACATGAGAGGCTGAGGATGCTTGGATTGGCTCCGGTGGAGGTTTGAATCTGGCCAGTGAAGGTTTGATCTTAAGCAGGTAATTTCAGTTCTTTTTACGTGTTTTGATGTCAGGGCTCTCTTCCAGGAGGGGAAGACGATCACATTGGTGAAAGAATGGGGGAAAACGGTGGTCGCACCGATTGAGTTCTGGTCAGGTCAGGGTTGCGGGTCAAATGACACGTTACAGTAAAACAGGTCGACCCATCTGAGGGTTGAAGACGATGACATACCATGCCACGTCATCCTTGTCAGGTCACCTGGCCAACTAGAAGGTGACATGTGGCCAAGTGTTAGTCCAATCAGAAGTTGACGTGGCAGGTCCATGTCAACCATGTCAGACTGTTAGGTCATATTTTATGCATTTTTCCATGCATTATTATCATTGATGTAATACTAATATCTTTCATCACATAGTAGAAAATGATAATTTTTGTGAGAGTGGTGCATGATTGGACATTATATCGAATTACAAAGATTTTGGAGTAAAAACGAATAAATTCGGGGTTGAAAGAGCTTACTTATGAAGCAAAGAAAATAACTTGGAAAACAAGAAGCTGTCACTATTCATGCATCACTATTCACGCCTGATACTGTTCACGTAAATAGTAGCAGATTACCTGTCTTTCCTTATTTGCCCTCATGCTTTCTAACCTATATAAGCCCTCTTCACTCTCAAAATAAACCCTACCCTCCACATAACAAAGAAATCAGATCTGTTTTTTTTTTTTTCATTCTCCTCTCTTCCATTGAGAAAACCTCAAAAATAAAACTCATCTTTCTATTTTCCTTCCATAACCATCTCCCCTCTTCCATCCTTTTCCATCTCTTTCTCATATACCTCAATCTCTCATCATAAAAGCTCCAAAATTCCTTCATCAAATTCGTCATCCATCTTCTTTGTGTGTGAAGAAGAAGCCCTTTTCAGTTCTGGAGAAGAAGACTGCCTTCTACTTAGAGTTTGCTGCATCCATGTCTTTAATTAATGCTTTTATGTTGATTAGATACATGTGTAGCTAATTTCTCATCTAGGGTTCTTGATGTAACCATGTAAACTCAGTTCTATGTTATGATTGAAGTATTCTGATTTTTACGAACTCTTCTTTGTTTCCTTCATTTTAATTATTGATTCATATGTGATTCTAGTGCTTGATCACCATTAGGGTTCCATATGCCTAGTTAGATTTAGAGCACATGCCATGCCTAAGTTTAATTGATTTATGAATGAAAGAATAGGGTTAGTGAGTACATGCCATGCCACTGAATCTGTTTGGTCATATTTATTTCTTTTCTCATACTTAAAGGCTTTCTAGGAGTAATCTAAAGTACATGCCATACTTAGGTTGCAATTAGAAAAACTAGATAGTGTTCCACATGCCATGGCCTATCTTACTTGAGTGAAAACGATCCTTAGAGCAGGTTTGGAAGATCAGAGTACTTTAGTCACTGTATTTGTAGAATCAAGGTTACATAGGTAAAGTCAAGACCCTAGCTTCCATCTCCATACTTTTCTCAATCTTTGCTATCTATCTTCATTTACTTAAAGTTTTAATTTCAGTTTAACGTCCTTACATATCACAAATCAAAACCCACTTCTTTTTTATTTTCAGTTCATTTAATTCCACTAGTTAATTGAGTCATTATAGGGTTATTTAGAGGTAATTGTGAAGCCTAATCAGTCTTTGTGGTTCGACACCCATACTTGTGCATTACCATTACTACAATAATAGTGTATAAGCTAGGATACATCAACACAGACCACGTGGGCAAGTGAAAGGTGTTGTGTCTTGCAAATGCACAAGAGTTGACAGTATAGTGGTGCACAAGTAAGGATGCCGAACCCACAGGGACTGAGTAGAATTAAGCAGAAACTAGCCTTAACCTATTCTATGTGAATGCAACTAAAACAGAAAATTGAAGTTCAGGTCTTTGATTTGGTTTGAATTAGTAACTGATTTTCTGTTGAGAGAAGCAAGCAGGGAATATACTAAAAAAGGAAGAAAACTGATGATTAAGAGGCCTAGGGTCTTGACTTCACCACTACAATTCAATTCCATGTAAATTAAACCGAGCACAAATCAGTTTTACTAGATAGCTTCATGGGTTCGTTTTCACTTACTTATGGTCAGTCGTGGGTGTCCGATCAAACCAAGTTCCTTTAACCTTAATCTAGATGTGGTGTCCAACATAGATTTCAATCAAAGAACCAATAAGAACAAGAAAACAATAGAACCAAATAACTCCAAGGAATGGGTTTCTTCTTAGGATATTATTCATTCAATTACAGATCGTCCAAACAAAGGCATGGGTGTCTACTCAGTATTTGGATAAGAGAACTAACAAACAATCTTAATGGTGATCAGACATCAAAATAGAATGTTAAGTATCAATAGAGCATAGTAATTGAATCATGAAACACATCAAGAAACTGAAAATACTTAAGTTCAACACATGGAATAAAAATTGCAGGATTACATCAAAACCCTAGATATGAATTTAGCTACACATCCTGATTAACAAAAACATAGAAGCAATATAAAGCATGAGTGAAATCAAACCCAAAAGGGGAAGAAACCCTTGAAGTAATTCTGATGTCGACTCCTTCCTCTTGCATTCAGCCCTCTCCTCCCTCAAAAACGTTCAAGAGAGGTTCTTAAAAATAAAAATAAACAATAATACGGCTAGGGTTTCTGGAGCCCCTGAAATCAGAGACTAAACTCCTTTAAATAGTAGTCTACAATCCCTAGAAGTTAGGAGAATAAATAGGAAGTTATCCCTAACTTAAAGACTCCTAATCTGACCTAAAATAAGGAATTATATTCTAAAAACGTTTTTCCTAAGAGGGCTGAGACAAGGGTCCTAAAAATCAGGCCCTTGTCTTATTTCTTGGCTGAAATCCGCCTTGTGATGTGTGGCAATGAAGATTCCTGATGTCTTGGACTTCCCTAATGGAGCAAGGTGCGTTCTTGTGCCTTCTTAAAACTTCCTTGGACGTCACTTTCCTTTTCTGGAATGCTCAGACCTTCCTTATGTGGCACTTTCCTTTTCTGGAATGCTCAGACCTTCCTTATGTGGCACTTTCCTTTTCTGGAATGCTCAGACCTTCCTTATGTGGCAAGGAACAATCTTGGCATTAAAGACTTCTATTTTCGGATGACAAGGCCCACCTTTGTGTGCTTGAGGCTTCAAGATTCCTTCTTTCTTTCTTTCCATGCTTTTAAGAACTTTTCTAATTCTGCACACACTTCACAAGATTGATCATTTTCTACTATGGATGACAATTAAATCACACAAAAGACAAGTAAATGAGCATTAGATGACATCAAAAAGATGCATGAATCATGACTTAACAAAAGGGTGCCATGTGGCAGGGTGTCTAGATCCGTTAGGTGACGTGGCAGCTCGTCTGGCATGTCCACGTTAGCATTGTAAGACTACGTGGACCAGTAAGGTGGTGCCACGTGGCAGTGTCTTAGAAAGATGTCAGACTTGTCAATGACACCTGGTAGGACACATGGCACCAATTTGTCTGTACCACGTGGCAGGCTATCAGAGGTGTCAGATGTCAGATGTGTCAGGTCAATGTCAGAAGCTGACGTCAGCGTTGATAGAGGTTAATCGGTGTTGACCACAGACGACTAGACTTTGACAGGCACATGATGTCGCGTGGACGCAAATTTTGTGGTCAAATCGGTCTTAGTTGAAATGTTTCGACGATCTGAATCCAAAGGTGGTGGTTTTAGGTCGATCGGAGATTGTTCGATAGGTCATTTGGAGGTTTTTAGCCTCGGCAAGCTTGTTCAGTACACGTTGTGTACCGACCCATCTTGAATTTATGGGATTATCGAGAATTAATTGAGAATTATCGGACATGCAGGGTTAAATGACGATTTTTCCCCTAGAAGGGTAAAATATTGACTTTTGACCCGGGAGGTCAATTACACGAGGACCGATGTCTATTATGTAGATCGGGATGATACGAGTCCGTGGACAGGTGGCACGCTAAAATTGGACATTGTACGGAAAAGTTACAGGTCTGGAACAAATCGGGGTATGATTACATGAAATATGAGGCAAGTGGACTTTTGTTTCTTCTGGGCTGTATAATTTTGTTTAGTCCGAATGGAGGTGTTCCAAGTGTCACTCATCCATTGCTTCTCATCTTTCATACATTCATCTCTCCCATTCCCTTTTCATTTCGAACTAACTCGAAACCCCTCCCCCAATCCATCCTCTCCATTTGATGTCAATTGAGGGCCACATAGAGACTAAGAGAGGTTGAGGATGAGGCTAAGAGGCGGAGAGTCGGCGTGGACGGCGGTGAAAGGTTGAGCACGGTGGTGGCCTGAGGAAAAGGTAAAAATCCGAAACCCAGTTATGTTTGAAATTTGAATTTGGTTTTTGTGCGTTTTGGATAGAAACTAATGCCCTAGTTACCTTTCTTGAGTTCTTGTGAGTGTGTAAGGTCAAGAATCGAGGAGATTGGACAAGTGGAGAGGGTCTAGTGGTGGTTTAAAGAACGGGGTTGGAAGTTCAATCTTGAATAGGTAATTTTTGTTCTTGTTTCGTGGTTTTAAGATCGTAGATCCCTTCTTGGGTTAGAGACTAGTTATTAGTAAAAAAATAGTGGAAAATGCTCGAGAAATGAAGAAGATAGAACTGCATCAGGGTCACGGGTTGAGTGACCTAGTTGCAGGAAAATGGGTCCACCCGCAAGAAGTTGATGACAATGACATGGCAAGCCACATCATCACCTGTCAGACCTATCAGGCCATGTGGCCAACTAGAGGGTGACACGCATGCTGTCAGGCCCAGTCAGCAATGGCGTGGTAGTGCCACGTCAGACATATCAGACCACGGGGACCAATGAGATGGTGCCACATGGCGAGCTATTAGAGAGTGTCAGATAACGTGGTAGCTGATGTGGCAGATCGACGTTAGCATTATCAGACCACGTGGACCAACGAGGTGGTGCCACGTGGTAGTGTGTCAAGTTGTCAGTGTTGACGTGCAATGGCACGTGGTAGTGATGACATCAGTAGGTGATGTCACCACGTGACGTTGTAGTGTCAGAGGGTGACATGCCGCCTTTTGGAAGCTCAGTGGCTTTGGGTTCAGTTGAAACTCCAAAGTTAAGCGAGTTGAGGTTTGTGTAATTCCATGATGGGTGACCCTTGGGAATTTGCGACATGAGCTCCCGAAAACAAAACCGTGAGGGCGAGGAGGCCCAAAGCGAACAATATCGTGTTAGAGTTGGGTCTTGACTGAGGAGGGTTGGGTCCTGACAGATTGGTATCAAAGCCAGACCCCGACTGGGAAGTATACCAGCGAGGACGCTTGCCCGGGGAATGGTCTGGGAGGGGAATGGTGGCGTGCCTTCAAATTTAAGGAACATACTTATCTAGCATGATGCATTTTGGGAGCTCAGTGGCTTTGGGTTCGGTTGGAACTTCAAAGTTAAGAGAGTTGAGGTTGGTGCAATTCCATGATAGGTGACCCCTTGGGAAGTTATACCATGAGCTCCCGAAAACAAAACCGTGGGGGCGAGGAGGCCCAAAGCCGACAAAATTGTGCTAGAGTCGGGTGCTAACCGAAGAGGGTCGGGTCCTAACGCCATGTGGTCGGTCAGACCTGTCAGACTGACGTTAGTAGATGATGTCCGTGTTGACTGGACTTTGACTGGTGTGGGAGGGAGCGTCGACCCAATTTTCAAGGTGAAATTGGTCTTGTTCAAAAGGTTTCGACAATCTGCATTCAAGGGTGGTATTTTCAGGTCGATCCGAGGTCGTTTCATATATAATTTGGGTGTTTTTAGCCTCGAGAAGTGTGCTTGGGACACCCATGCTTTTGTGGGTTTATGGTCCGGACATCTCGGAGACTGTGGATGAGCTTCGGATTGGCTTCCAGCGCAGTTTTGGAGCGCACAGCATGTTCCGAGCGTGAGTGTGTAAGACCCAGTCTTGGAAGCAAGAACGGTGAACAAGACCCATGAGCTCGAGAGGGAAAGGTGAAGTGTCGTATATGTGTGGGTACTTCTCTATCTAACACAAGGCCTTTTCGGAGCTCACTAGCATTGGATTCCTTGGGAACTCCAAGTTAAACGAGTTGAGCCGGGTGTAATCCCATGACACCACCTACTGGGAACTTGCACATGAGCTCCCGAAAGCAAAATCCTGAGGACTGGGCCTAAAGCGGACAATATTGTGCTAGATAGGCTGGGTCGTGACAATTTGGTATCAGAAGTGTGCCAGCGAGGACGCTGGGCCCAAGGGGGGTGGATTGTAAGACCTAGTCTTGGTAGCAAGAACGGTGAGCAAGACCCGTGAGCTTGGAAAGGTAAGATCGATGAACAATCCCACATTGCTCGGGAAGGGAAAGGTGAAGTGCCTTATATGTGTGGGCACGTATCTATCTAACACAAGGCCTTTTGGGAGCTCACTGGCTTTGGATTCCTTGGCAACTCCAAAGTTAAGCGAGTTGAGGCTGGTGCAATCCCATGATGGGTGACCTACTGAGAAGTTGCAAGTGAGCTCCCGAAAAAAAAAAAAAACCATGAGGGCTTGGCCCAAAGTGGAAAATATTGTGCTAGATGGGTCGGGTCTTGACAGAGTGTACATTGGTTTATAAATGATGCATGCATATATGTTTTAATGTTTTATAAATATGATGTGAAATGCAATGTTTCCATATGGTTGGATTGATGAAATGCGTAAATGTTTTGTATGCTGGTTGATTATCGAATTTGAACGGTTTTATGGATTTTTGTGAAATTGGCCTTTGGGCATGAGACCCAGTTGGATACTGTTTTGACATAGAGTATTGTCAAATGTTTTATGAAACTATGTTTCGGGCTTATGACCCCTATTGATATGATGTGTCGGGCTCGTGACCCCATTATGATGAAATTCGGGGCTCGTGTGACCCTGTTGAGATTCGATTTTGGGCAGATATCCCACGTGGAACACATGATTAGATTGTGAAATGATTTGAGATTGCGAAATTAGAACTAGATACTGATTTTATGACTTTTTTGGAAACCATGTTTTGGGCTGAGACCCTGTGCAACACAACTGATTTGATTTGAACAATGAAAATACATTTCCACCGTTTTTACTATGGCCATTCTTTGATTTGATGAGAATGAGCAGGCTTCCAGTTGTGAATATATTTCCCCAGAGATAACATTGGAGATAACGCTCGCCTTTGGGATGGGATGTATTTGCCCGGACAGATCACGAAGCACTGCATGTTGTCATGCAGCCAAGGCTGGTGATGTGTTCACAGCGATCTTGAATGTTGGCCCGTGATGTGTTCACGGAGACGTGCTTGGATCTGTGCGGCCCTGGAGCTTATTTGCACGTGTTACACGGATGACGTGTCTGATGATGATATGAGATAATGATATGAGATGTCATAGAGGTTGGATATGAGAATGAGTCCCGGGGTTCTAAATCATTAATTTGTGTCTAGACATTTTAACATGCGTTGGTTTTACGGTGATTGCATCGATTTTCGTATTTACTGTTTTACAGGAAAGAAATGGTTCTTAAATTGATATGCATGCATGCTTTGTGAAAACAGAGGGTGGAATCTATATTTTGGAAAATGATTTAAATAAACGTTTGTTTTTGTGCACTCACACTTTCAGTTGTTTTTGGCACCCTTCAAGTTAATCGTGGAGGTGGGCTGTACCAGAGACCGAGACATCACATGCCACTGTGTACTCTGTAAATCACTGCGCACTTTGGTAACCCCAAGCCGGTTATAGTTTTATCCCTGGTTTAGCACGTGGTGTCAGATGGGAGCAGGACACATCCTGTGATAATCCAGGGGGGATTGGGATGTGTTTGCCCGGAGAGATCACGAAGCACTGCATGTTGTCATGCAGCCGAGGGAGGTGATGTGTTCACAGCGATCTTGAATGTTGGCCGGTGATGTGTTCACGGAGACGTGCTTGGATCTGTGCGGCCCTGGAGCTTATTTGCACGTGTTACACGGATGACGTGTCTGATGATGATATGAGATAATGAGATGAGATGTCGTAGAGGTTGGATATGAGAATGAGTCCTGAGGTTCTAAATCATTAATTTGTGTCTAGACATTTTAACATGCGTTGGTTTTAAGATGACTGCATCGATTTTCGTATTTACTATTTTACGGGAAAGAAATGGTTCTTAAATTGATATGCATGCATGCTTTGTGAAAACAGAGGGTGAAATCTATATTTTGGAAAATGATTTAAATAAACGTTTGTTCTTGTGCACTCACACTTTCAGTTGTTTTTGGCACCCTTCAAGTTAATCGCGGAGGTGGGCTGTAGCAGAGACCGAGACATCACATGCCACTGTGTACTCTGTAAATCACTGCGCCCTTTGGTAAACTCATGCGGGTTATAGTTTTATCCCTAGTTTAGCACGTGGTGTCAGATGGGAGCAGGGAACATCCTGTGATAATCCAGAGGGGATTGGGATATGTCCTGTCAGTTTGGTATCAGAGTACCAGGTTGCTCTTGTGGAGTTGTGCATGTGTCGGTTGTGATGTCTCTTCGAGAAAAACAGCATGTCATCTGTCTAGAAAGTGAGGGTAGGCATAGGAACGTAAGTGGGAATGAACCCCGGATAGGTTCCATGCATGGTTTCGCAGTGTTAGCCCCCGATGAGGCCTAAGTATGATGACTTTGTAGAGTCGTGACTAAAGATTGGTAACATTGATGAATGTGCTGTTGTGAGCGGCCGAGGTCGTGACACACAGTGTTAGCCCCTGATAAATGTGCTGTTGTGAGCCGCCGAGGTCGTGAATGACCCGAGTTTAGATTGGTTGGACAAGTTACTAGGAGAGTGGTACTTGTGGATCAGATCCCGGGATGGACCGATCAGTGGATTATCACTGACAGGACCCACCCCGAGGGTCCTTCTCATCCCTCCCCATCTGATGGTGGAGTTTGACCAGAGGGTGGAGTTTGGCCCTTCATCTGACCTATGCCTTCAATCTGCACCGTCCATCTCATCCCTCCCCATCTGACCAAACTCCACCATCTGGTCAAACTCCACCATCTCTCTGTTATACCACAACCCGAAACCTCATTTTCTTTTCCCCCATACAAACACACATATCCCTCACCTCACCATCTCTGTTGTGTCTGCACAACCTTGAGAGTGACTGAGATAGTGAGAGACGATGGGAGGCGGCAAAGAAATGGCGGTGACCATGGTGGTTCGCGGCAAAGGTGAGTAAGCCGATAGCTAATTATGTCCCAGTTTTGAAAGTCGACTTTTAGTGGTAGTTTTAAGCTCCTAATGGATACTAATGTGACCTAGGGACAGAGACGAACCCATTGAACCTGATTTCGAGGCTCGAGGAGGTCTGGATCGAGAGGAAGGATGATCGAAAAATATGGGCTTCGGGTTTTTGTTCAGAGGTAAAGATCTAGACGTGTTTTCTTGTTTTTGATTTCGTAAACCTCTTAATTGGACCTAGAAGAAAACGTAGGAAGAAACCCCGTAGGAAATGGTTGAGTATTAACAGAGAATCGACCGGGTCGGTTCTCAGGTAATACTCAACCGGTTCAAACCAGCGAACCGGGTCCAACGCGACGTTGATGATGAACAGTGCCCGGCTGAGCACATGAAATAATCTATTCGATGTAACGAACATTGTGGGACTGGTTTCGTGTCGATAGGACACCGTCTTGATAATGTTCGGGGCATTGAAAGGTTTCGGATCAAGTTTAAAAATAGTTAAAAATTCGGGAAAATTACGGGGCTTGAATAGGAGGTTAATGAAGAGGTTAGTGACCCTCTAGTGTGCTTTGGACACGTTTGGGAGTCCCGGTGATAGTGACGAGGCCCATCGTAGGACGGTCTGTGAGTGGACTTAGGTTTTAAAAATCTTATGCATGCATAACTTTTTTTATGGATTATGATTGTGATTATATGATGTTGATTTGGATTTTGGTGAATTATATGATTTCACGCATTTCGAGGCGATTTACATGCTTGCACGTAAATCGAGGTTTTTCCAGTTTTACACTGATTTTCCATACATATGGTTTTGGATATGATTTCATGAAATGGTTTTGAATTTGGAAAGATAAACTCGGGCATGAGGTCCAATTTTTTTGGAAACCTCGGACTTGGAGTCCAATTGAGTTACGTAATCGGGCCGGGGGCCCAATTGCTTTATGAAATCGGGTCAGGGGCCTAGTTAATTTACGAAATCGGGCCAGGGGCCCAGTTGATTTACAAATTCGTGCCGTGGGGCCAGTGGTTTACAGAATCGGGCATGAGGCCCAGTTGGGTCATAAATTTGATTTCGGGTCTGGGGCCCTATGTTTTATAAATGTGATTTCGGGTCGGGGACCCTAAATGAAATTGTGATGTTTTATGGAGATTTCGGGCAGGGCCCATTGAAATGTTGTGAAATGATTTGATAAAACTGTTTTCCATATATCATCTGGATACGAGGATATGTGATGGTCTCCACCAGGTGTCTTGGACACTGGGGAAGTCACGGTGCTTTGCCTGCGAGGGGTCATTGTACGGAGCTACCAGACCGTATAGTGACTCAGGAGCAGGATTGCTATGATTAGACGTCTTGGACGTCCGACACCTGGGATGTCAGAGATATGGACCCGGAGACACCTCGGGCAGCACGCGTTGCTTATTATATCATGAGATATGACGTCTGGGACGTCGAACGTCTGGGACGCTAGGCATCTGGGTTGCCGGAGATGGTAATGTGGTAAATATGAACTATTGGATCTATGAAATGGTTTTTCGATTGGATTTATGTTTATGGATTTGGGCGGTGGCCCAATTGGTTTTGTATTTACGGATTTGGTATCCTACAGTTTTGGGTTGAGTTCCCACCCTTGTTTTGAGTTACGGTTTTGGGCTAAGGCCCTAATGGCTTGGTTGAACAAATGTTTTGGTCACTAGTTTTCGTTGCAAGCATACGTTTTCGTCCACTCACAGCTTTTATTGGTTTTAATGCCCTTCAGGTTGATCACGGATGCGACTGCAGTAGAGACTGGGACATCGCACGCCTCCTCCATCGATCCTTGCGCACTTTGGAAGCCCCGTTTGGTACATTCCATGGTAATCCAGGGGGGATTGGGATGGGTCGTGTCAACATCTGGGAAGTTGCACCGTGAGCTCCCGAAAACAAAACCGTGAGGGCGAGGCCCAAAGCGGACAATATAGTGCTAGATGAGTCAGGTCCTGACCGAGAAGGGTCGGGTCCTGACAATTTGGTATCAGAGCCAGACCCCGACCGAGAAGTGTGCCAGCGAGGACACTGGTCCCTTAAGGGGTGTGGATTGTAAGACCCGTGTCTCGGAGGTAACGGTGAACAGTCCCACATTCCTGCGAGGGGGAATGGTCTGGGAGATGATGGGTGTGTGCCTTAAAGGTGTAGGCACACACCTATCTAGCACGAGGCCTTTTGGGTGCTTAGTGGCTTTGGGGGGGATTGGAACCCCAAAGTTAAGCGAGTTGAGGCTGGTGCAATTCCATGATGGGTGACCCCCTGGGAAGTTGCACCATGGGCTCCCGAAAACAAAACCGTGAGGACGAGGCCCAAAGCGGACGATATAGTGCTAGATGAGTCGGGTCCTGACCGAGAAGGTTCGGGTCCTGACAATCGCGTTGAGCGGATGGTACCGATATTGAGTTGCGCTCTTGAAGACATGGTTTTGTCAGTCCTGAGCATTGGGTACAGATAAGAATGATAATGTGAGATGGTGCAGACCAATGCACACGAGGTTCGTGGCAGAAATTACTATCAATGGACATGAGTGAGTCTTATCGATCATGTTCCAATGACGACTGAGATGATGCGGATTCGTCAGTTGTGTCGGTCGCCGAGAGGTGAAATTCCTTTAATTCGTGTAGAGTTTTGTGATTGTTGTTCGATATGAGCAGAGATTTGAGGGTTTAGCTCGATTCCAACTGTGTGCGATGACGATTAAGGTAGTAAGGCTTTGTTGGGTTGTGTCAAGTCTTAGAAGTAAGACTCGAGTGATGATGTGACATCTCTTGGAGATGAGTTGGACGGAGTTTCAGCAGTGATCAGATGGTTTCAGATGATGCCGAGAGCGTCTAGAGGTTGTGGATGCCCAGAAGATAGAGACAATCTGATCCTTGAGTGGCAGACGTGCGAGTTACAGTGTTTATGTTTGTTGAGTGGGACAGAGAGGAACCCGAGTGACTCAGTAAGATTCCAGTAATCCAACCGAACAGGGGGAATGCTTAGGTTATTGGAGGCACGGGGTATGCTTGGAGGGATGCCAGGTACCCTAGTTATCTTTGGACTGATTACACGAGTAATGTGTGTAACCAGAGTTGATCCCTTAGAGTGGGACATGCATGATAGTACTTCGATTGGTACAGTCATGGAACCACCGATTGGATTTGTGTAAAAGGTGACAGATTGGTTCCTATGACACGTGATTGATGTCTGAATGGGTGACGGCTTGGAGGCTGGGAGGACACTATGTGATAACTGTTTGGGATATGGGACACGTGTTATGATGTCCCTAGTTAACTCAGTGAGCTTGGAGTGAGATGATTGTGCCAAGTTTCCCAATGAACCATTCCGACCAAGGCCTGTAACAGAACTTAGTGGAATTGGGATTCAGTTGACTTTGAATGTCACTGAGGGAAAACCAATGTTCCTTGTCGAAATTCGATGGAACTTTGAGCATTAGATAGGGCAAGGTAGCTGGACAATGTAAATATACTTCCTTATCCTGAAAGTTCTTAGTGAACTTCTCATCACTCATGGATGAATAAGCTTGTGGAAATTGAGGTGATTTGAAGAGTAATACGACCGTGGAAGGGTTCAAAGAGGGTGTAAGAACTTAACACCCAGACTGTGGGTCAAATCGGAATGACTTGAGAAGCGGAAGGCGCTTGGTATCACCAAACGTGATGAGTGGGTATTAGATTGGGTGGACCCATGTTGGTGTTATGGGTCATGTCATGTTACATTGACTGAGAGAGCTAATGTGGATCCACCGAGGAACGGGGACTGCAATGATTGTGGATAGGGTTGGATAAGGATAGAGATGAGTGTGAACCGAGGCGGTTATGGACCGAGATGGTTATGCATCGTTTGGCGTGTGAATCACAGTAAGTACGGATTGGTGTGGTTGAGGATCGAGATGCTTATGCATCGAGGCGTTTTTGGACCGATTTGGGTTATGGATCAAGAGTGGTTGATCAAGAGGATAGCGATAGTGTTGGAATGGTGTCGGCTAACCAGGACATATCAAATTGGTTTCACTATCTCCCAGAGGTGTGTGCAGTTTATTAGAGATCACGGAGCCGTTGTGTTCATACTCCCTTGGAGTGGAACTCGAGGCAGAGGAGACGACTGGAGCTGATTGACAGATGTTTGAGGATGCATCGAGTATTATTCGGGAAAAGATGAATCTTGAAGCCAATGCCTTGAGTAGGATGCGTGCAGGTTTGTTGTCTCCGTTTTGAGGTTGGAGGTTATTGGACAGTATTCCAGTGAGACACATAGACTGGATTAGAGGTTGACAACACCGCTTCAGAACCCGACCCTTTGCATCGTAAGGATGAGGGACGAGTTTTATACGTCTTGGTAGACGTGAGTTTGGTGGTCTTGGATTGTCTTTGGAGTTGGTCAGGTGACCTCAAGAACTCAGGGAGGGCGTTGAGTATATTGTACGATCTATCCAGAGCAGAGATCAGACAGATAGTGACACGACCCATCCTAATTCCGGGGGGATTGGCATGAGGGGGGGAGGGGGGGGGGGGGGGGGGGGGGGGGTTTGGGATGGGTCGTGTCAGATAGGTCCCGATGTTGGACCGTGAGTGGTATAGTAGCCATGTAGTAGATGGACTAGATCCAAGACTATTTTGATGTGTGGATTTGTGTGAATATTGGTACGTGATTGGATGTTGCATGAGTGCAGTCCTTGAGTCAGCCTATGAGTAGGACCGATGTGATTGTTGAGTGTTAACAAATCTAATTGATGTGGTACGATCATCAGATTGAGTCCGAGATGGACACGAGGAACCCTAGCATGTGTGTATGTGATGATCCCTGCTACCGAAAGTATTCGATGGGGTCCAGATACACTCCGGATGAGTGAAATGTGTGTATCAAAAGGATGAGTGAGATGACGAATTGAGACTCGAGAGGAGTCGGGATCACACGTTGGTCGCTGAGTGACATGATACAGCATCCGAACGTCAATCCCACATCATAACCATACATGGATACAACATCTGAATGGCCGCCTAGGGATACAGCATCTAGGCGTCACCCAGCAATACGGTTTCTCTAGGAAAGTTGTAATATCACATATATATATATATATATATATCACAATCCACGTATCTAATATCCTATCACATATAACATCTCACATCACAAATAACGAGGCAACCATATATTCACATCAGCATCACAAACCAACCCACAATCCTACATCCCAAGTCTAAGCCCAATTCACAAAATTCCATCAAAATCCCAATCATCCATCATCATCAAAATCGTATAAATATGTATTAAAAAATATAGATTCATTTTTCAAACTCAGTAATAGTCCACATGTCATAATCATATTTAACACAAGTCCAAAATCTGATTGATAATCCAAAACATAACCAACGGAAAATCTCATAACACGCGTAATAAAATAATAATAAAATATTCATAAAAATCACCAAAAATCCGATAAACTTTCCAACCATGCAATTATCATCAAACACATAGCAATAAATTTTAAACCGCTTAATAGGCATGCATAGGATTTAAGGAAAAAACAAAAGTCCACTCACACGTACCTTACGCGTGATCGAGGTGCATTACACGTTTTTCTGTAAAATTTGAGAAATAAATCCCTGTCAAAAGTCATCTAAGAGTGTCACTAAACATCCCAATTGACTTACATAATCCTATAATTTTCTGGGATTTTTAAACGTATTTAAACGGACCCTAAACATTCAGACATTCAAAACTATCCTAAGACAGTGTCTAATTGCCTTGAAAACTGTGCCGTTGGACTCCTGTGATTAAATATTATAATATTCATGTTGACGTCAACTAGAAATCCTTTCCACAAGCTACCCAAAGTTGTTGAGCGTGGAGGCCACAAACCTTACTATTCTTTGTCGTCAACCTCGCGCCTGACCCGATTTTCAGCAAACCAGGTCACCCGACCCGAGAGGCCAACCCGGCTCAAAATCAATGTTTTTGCCACTATTTTCCACCATCTAACCATCTGATTCATCTATGGGACTCCAGGAAGGGATATTTGAACTCAAAATTGGTAGAAACTTACCTTAAAACAATCTTCGATCCTCTACACCACGGCCACCACCGCACCACCCTGTTTGGGCCATCCTAGCGTGAAACTCACAGGTTGCTGGTTCTCTGTGATCGCAAGAAAGAGCAGGAGATGATAAGAGTCTTTGTTTCAAGGATTAATCCTGAAACTCGAACGCGAACCAGTAACCCGTGAACTTCACTTCGTGTCCATGGTTGGTCGGCCCTCGCCCTTCCATTTTTGTGTTCTACCATGATTCTGTTCAGTATTCCTTTCAATTTTTCCCTTCCCAAACCTCTCTCTCTAGTTACCTCCCTTCCCCCCCTCACGGTGGCTGTATTTTCATGGCCTTTCGGCCCATGGCCACCGAACCACTTCTCACACACACACCTCCAAAACAGCAATCCACACATCAATATATGGTGGGGGTAAGTCGGCGGGAGGAGTAAAATATCAGATGCTTCTAGAGCTGGAAACTTGTCACAATTTCATGGGTCCTAGATTCAAAATGATCAAAATGCCCTTGGTGGCATAATTACTAAAATACCACTAAGGGTTCTTGGCCCGTAACAACCTCAAACAATCTTTGATTTTGGTGTGCCTCTAGTCTATGAACTCAAGATTTCGAGGCTGTACAAACGGTCTTCCCAAAATTTTCAAAGGTTGTCACGACCCGACCTTCTCCAACAGGATATTGTCCGCTTTGGGCCCAGCCCTCACAGTTTTGTTTTTGGCGGTTCACGTGCAAATTCCTAGTGGGTCACCCATCTTAGGATTTCACTAGCCCCTACTTGCTTAACTTTGGAGTTCCCTAGGAATCCAATGTCAGGACCCGTCCCAAATCCCCCCTGGATTAAAGCGAGACGCGCCTGCTTCTGTCCTACACGAAGTGTCAGACAAGGGATAGTTCCGACTTTAGCCCTCACGGGGGCTTCTAGAGTGCTAGGATCTGGAGGAGTGTGATGTCTCGGTCTCCGCTACAGCCCGCATCCGCGATCAACCTGAAGGGCATTAAAAACCTCGAAAAGCTGTGAGTGGACAAAATAATAATTTATAAAAACAATTTCATAAAAAGACAATTATGCCCTTCCCTAAAAAGCATGCATGCATTCGAAAACCAGTTAATCAAAATGAAACCATTAGGGCCTTGGCCCAAAACCGTAAGTCAAGTACATGGGAACTCAGCCCAAATCCAATCATGTGGGAACTCAGCCCAAAACGTAACACATGGGTCTCAGCCCAAAACCAATACATGTGGATCTTAGCCCAAAGCCAATACATGTGGGTCTCAGCCCAAAACCATTCATACGGGAACTCAGCCCGAAACCAATCCTTAGTATCCCTGATGCCTGACATCCGTGATGTCACAATCCATATCACTGTCACGGTTCCAAGCTACGCATGCTACCTGGAGTCTCAAATCCCAAGTCTCCCCAGGGTCCACCCAAGTCAATGACCCGCGGATCAATGACCCTCCCTGGGTGGAGGTTTTAACCTCTGGAAATCCCTGCTCCTGGGTCACTATAAGGACCGGTCGCTCCGTGCAATGACCCCTCACAGGCAATGCCACGTGACTACTGCAAGATACTACGAGACGTCTGGTGGAGGTAACCCGCCACACCAGGATACTAGGGAACGTCTGGAGGGCATCCGTTCATGAGGATGGTATACGAAAAAACATTTTACAAATCATTCAAAGGGCTACGCCCGGTTTTTCCATAAAACCATCACAAATCCAAATATGGGTCCCTGGCCCGAAATCATGTTTATAAACCATAACTGGGCCTCATGCCCGATATCATAACCAACTGGGCCTCAAGCTCGAATTCGTAAATAAACGGGGCCTCCGGGCTGATCGTATAACTCAAATGGGCCTCCAGCCCGATTTCCACGTTTTCAAATCCAAAACCTTTCCATTAAACACTATAGAAGACATAGCACGTGGAGGCACGACCGAAAACCGTAAATCTTGAAATATGTGCAAATACGTAAATACTAATACACCACAATCAAATGCACTTATGGCATCACAAAGCATGTATTTAAACTCATATAAAACATTTATGCATAAATTAATTTAGAAAACAAGGTGCACTCACAGACCGTCCTTGCTGCGCCTTGAAATGCGAGCCTTAAGCCTCTCTCGGGCCAATCACCCTAACTGGGACTCACGAACTTGTCCAAATCATACGAGAGGGTTACTAACAACTTCTATAATCCTTCATTAATGTCCCGTAATTTTCCCGAATTTTTAACTATTTTTAAACCCGTTCCTAAACCTTCAGGCATCCTAGACTATATCGAAACGATGTCCAATCGACTCGAAACCTATCCCAAAATGTTAATTACATCAAAAGGATGTTTTTTATGTTGAACACATCCCTATAAAGGGTCCCACGGGCAGCCAGGCGCGGCCCAAAAGGCCCTGCGCGTGGGCTTCACTCGCCTGCACAGTCGTCCCCTACCTCGTGTGAACCCGGTTCGATCCATTGAATGTAATTCCAGTCCAACTGGACCGGCATGACCTGTATAGTGCCATTACTCCCTCTTTTTCGGTCCATTACCTTCCATTCCAATCCTAATCTTCTTATCTTATCCTTAGAAACACCTATTTGAATAATTAGAACTAAGAAAAACTATATAAAAGCCCCTGGTTTGATTCCCCCTTCATGGCCCTGGTTTCCAACCTTCCCCCCTCTCTTTAGTCATGAGTTTAGATTACGAATAAGATTCCCCCTCTTAAACGTGATGCTATAGATTGCAGGGTGAATACAAACATCGAGGTGATCCGTCAAGCAATTACATCGACAATTATACACAAATAAGGTAGCTAAGCTTATAAGCATAAATTGAGTTCATGAAGCGCAGTACTCCAACAAATCCAGGCATACATAACAATCATAATCAAGAGCCAGAAATCAAACACGAACTAACATGGCTAGGGCTTCAAGTACCCCTAGCCCTAATTACACTACTCAAAAATTATTGAATGAACGAATAACATAATTAAATGCATAAGAAACATAAAATGATAAAAGAATAAATAAACACAAATACTAAAGAATAGCAAGGAGTAGGAAAAGGGGCTCAAACACTCTTCTTCTCCCAAGCTTTACGTCCTCCTTAGCACAAGCTTGAATCCGAAAGCAAAAAACAATAATAAAATACGGCTAACTATGTATATAAATTGAGTATGAATTTTGACAGAGTTTTGGGACCTAGGAAGGTAAATTCGGCCCACTACCAAAAACCATAATGCCCCTATTTATAAGAGAATAAGTAATCCTCTTAAAAATAGGAGTTTTTTAGTTAAATTCTGTAAGGAAAGGACTTTCTAAATAATTAAGAAATCTAATTAAAACCTTTCCTACAAGTTAAAGAATTAAAAATAGGATTCAAAAAGGAAATAGGGTTAAAATCCATATAAAATATGGAGAATAAATGTGGACGGAACTTGAAATTAACCTAAAAAAGGAGGAAAATCCGGAATTAAAGCTGCAAACCCATCCTATGCAATCTTCTTTCTTTCATAACTTCTTCGTTTCAACTCCGATTTAGGTGATTCTTTCGCTCAAATTCTCATAATTCCAAGCTCTATTTGATCTATGCATTTCTCACAAAATATATTATTTTCTCCAATTGCATAGAACGAAATATTAACAAAATTTACGTAAAAGGGTATTGAATCATGGATAAAACATGCACAAATTATGACCTATCAAATACCCCCAAACCTATATTTTTCTAGTCCTCTAGCAAAACACAAAACAAACGACTCGATCTATTTAAGATAAGCATTTAGACCTCTAGGTTCACCTAGTAGGAGGAGTTTTGCCTCCTGAGGGTTATAGCATTTAAGTCATGATTCATGCATCTTTTTTATGTCATCTAATGCTCATTTACTTGTCTTTTGTGTGATTTAATTGTCATCCATAGTAGAAAATGATCAATCTTGTGAAGTGTGTGCAGAATTAGAAAAGTTCTTAAAAGCATGGAAATAAAGAAAGAAGGAGTCTTGAAGCCTCAAGCACACAAAGGTGGGCCTTGTCATCCGAAAATAGAAGTCTTTAATGCCAAGATTGTTCCTTGCCACATAAGGAAGGTCTGAGCATTCCAGAAGAGGAAAGTGACGTCCAAGGAAGTCTTGAGAAGGCCCAAGAACGCACCTTGCTCCATTAGGGAAGTTCAAGACATCAGGAATCTTCATTGCCACACATCACAAGGCGGATTTCAGCCAAGAAATAAGACAAGGGCCTGATTTTTAGGACCCTTGTCTCAGCCCTGTTAGGAAAAACGTTTTTAGGATATAATTCCTTATTTTTGGTCAGATTAGGAGTCTTTAAGTTAGGGATAACTTCCTATTTATTCTCCTAACTTCTAGGGATTGTAGACTACTATTTAAAGGAGTTTAGTCTCTGATTTCAGGGGCTCCAAAAACCCTAGCCGCAATATTATTTATTTTTATTTTTAAACCCCCCTTGAACGTTTTTGGAGGGAGGAGAGGGCTGAATGCAAGAGGAAGGAGTCGACATCAGAATTGCTTCAAGGGATTCTTCCCCTTTTGAGTTTGATTTCACTCATGCTATATATTGCTTCTATGTTTTTGTTAATCATGATGTGTAACTAAATTCATATCTGGGATTGCACCAGCTCCTAGCTTAACTTTAGAGTTCCTTAGGAATCCAAAGCTAGTGAACTCCAAAAAGGCCTCCTGCTAGATAGATACGTGCCCACATATATAAGGCACATCCCTAGATCCCCCGGGCGATGTGGGATTGCTAACCATGCCCCCAAGGCACGGGTCCATACAAAGGTGGTCCATAACGAAAGGTCAAAAACTTGACTTTTCAAAGTGCAAAATCGTCTTTTCACCCTAAAATTTCCAATTTTGACTTTTCAAAAATTTCAAATTGAACAATTGTGCAGCTCAAAACTCAATCTCTACCATATTCATAACCATGGCTCATTGTTTGTTAACTGTATTTTTAAACGTAACCATCTATATTCAAAACCATGGCTCAATGTTTGCCAACAGTATGAGGCTAGCACACAAACCTAATGCCTTTAATCACTTCTTAACGCAATGACGTTAGACACATGTTTTGCATCAATTAGAGAGTAAGTTTTAGCATTATGAGTTCATAATAGATGTTCATTCATGCAATTGATCAATGTAAAGATAATGAGATAAAAAATTGGCAATGAAGACAAGAAAAGAAAGAGTTAAAGTATACACTCATGATAAAAATAGCAATGGGCTCAAATAACTCACATGAATACAAGCTAACATCTTTCTATCAAGCTTTGGATTAGTAATCATCATACCACAGGTTAGTCATAGCCTGACAGGACCCATCCCGATCCCCCAGGGACCACATGGGGATGCGCCTTGCTCCCGTCTGACACAATCCTAGATAAAGACCAAAATACCCATAATAGGTTAAAAAATGTACAATAAACGTCTAAAACATCAAATACATCCGAGAATAGGTCCAATAGTGCCAAACAAGGGATAGAGAGCACTACAAAATTAAGAGCACAAATAACAGTTTTACAAAATGGTGCTCGACCTAACAAACCAAGATATAAGGTACGCACCAGTGATGTAACTATGTCTCAGCCTCGGGACCTACCTCTACCTCTGGCACACGTCCTGGATGTAAGACCCCTGTCCTGGAGGGAATGGTGAACGATCCCACATTCCTGCGAGGGGGGAATGGTCTTGGAGGGGAATGGTGGTGTGCCTTAAAGGTGTAGGCACACGCCTATCTAACACGAGGGCTTCTAGGAGCTCACTGGCTTTGGATTCCTGGGGAACTCCAAAGTTAAACGAGTGGAGGCTGGTGCAATGCCATGAAGGATGACCCACTGGGAAGTTGCACGGTGAGCTTCCGAGAACAAAACCTTACGGGCTAGGCTAGTTCGGCTAGTGAGACGCAACTCTGATCTAAACGAGGCCTTTTAGGAGCTCAGTGGCTTTGGGTTCGGTTGGAACTCCAAAGTTAAGCAAGTTAAGGGTGGTCCAATTCCATAATGGGTGACCTCTTGGGAAGTTGTATCGTGAGCCCCCGAAAAGAAAACCGTGACGGTAAGGGAAATGAGGGCCAAAGAGGACAATATCGTGCTAGATGAGTCGGGTCCTGACCGAGCAGGGTTGGGTCCTGACAGAATGGTATCAGAGCTAGACCCTAACTGGGAAGTGTGTCAGTGTGGACGCTGGGCCTTAAGGGGTGTGGATTGTAAGACCCCTGTCCTGGAAGGAACAGTGAACGATCCCACATTCCTACGATGGGGTAATGGTCTTGTAGGGGAATGGTGGTGTGCCTTAAAAGTGAAGGCACACGCCTATCTAGCACAAGGCTTTCTTGGAGCTCACTGGCTTTGGATTCCTGGGGAACTTCAAAGTTAAGCGAGTGGAGGCTGGCGCAATCCCATCATGGGTAACCCACTGGGAAGTTGCACCGTGAGCTCCCGGGAAAAAAACCCTACGGGCTGGGCTGGTTCGGCCAGTGAGTCTAGAGGGAACAATATCGTGTTAGATAGAGTGGGTCGCTGCGCAACTCTGACCTAAACAAGGCCTTTTGGGAGCTCAGCGTTTTTGGGTTCGGTTGGAACTCCAAAGTTAAGTGAGTTAAGGGTGGTGCAATTTCATGATGGGTGATCCCCTGGGAAGTTGCACCGTGAGCTCCCGAAAACAGAACCATGTGGGCAAGGGCAAGGAGGCCCAAAACCGACAATATCGTGCTAGATGAGTCGGGTCCTGACCGAGGAGGGTCGGGTCCTGACACTGGAGGGGTTAAGAAAACCATGAAAATGTGAGTGGGCCGAAAATAGAGAATATTTCAAAACCGTTCGTAATAAATAGTAAAAATATTATTTTACCCCTCCGTTTCCAAATCATGCATGCATTTGAGTCAAAGCATATATATATAGTAAAACTGACACATATCACACATCATCAATCATATATAATAGCATCACACACAAAAATATAATAATAATAATGCATCCACCAGAATCATATTGCACAGTTCAAAGGCCACGCGTGCCGCCCGGGGTCTCAATCCCAAGTCCTATCCCCAAACCCAGTTCGGGTGTGACATCCCATATGCATGACGTCCCAGATGTCTAAATATAGCAATCCTACTCATAGGCCACCGTACAGTCCGGTCGCTCGGTAACATGACCCCTCGCAAGCAATGCGCCGTGATCGCTCCATGGACTGTGACATCCCGAAATGATTCCACAACTCACATAATAACCAAACAGGTCACATGTCCACATAGGATAATATCTCAGTGCACAATCCATAAATAAGACTCAACATACTTGTAAGACCCGTGTCCTGGAGGGAACGGTGAACAATCCCACATTCCTGCGAGGGGGGAATGGTCTGGGAAGGTAATGGTGGTGTGCCTTAAAGGTGTAGGCACACACCTATCTAGCATGAGGCCTTTTGGGAGCTCATTGGCTTTGGGTTTGGTTGGAACTCAAAAGTTAAGCGAGTTGAGACTGGTAAAATTCCATGATGGGTGACCCCTAGGAAGTTGTACCGTGAGCTCCCGAAAACAAAACCGTGAGGGTAGGGCCCAAAGCGGACAGTATCGTGCTAGATGAATCGAGACCTGACATACTCATCCACACAATCATATAATAATATAATGAAAATAGTTATGCATAAATAAGACTCAACATACTAATCGAAACCATTAAAATGGCATTGGGCCCACCTCGAAACATGTGCCCACACGCCCCCACATGGGGGTCAAAGGTTCAGTCAACGTTGACAAAAAAGTTAACGTTGATGTCAGCAAAAGTCAACATTGATGTCAGGTTAACGGTTAAAGTCAACACTAATGTCAACTGATGACACATGTCAGACTGACAGGAGCCACGTGTCAGCTACGGGTTGGTCCACGTCACTAACATTTCAGTGACACATTGCAGCGACTGATAGGGCTACAACATTGACATGTTAGTGTTGACTGGGGCATTGACATGTGACACGTGTCCTTTCCTCATTGGGTCATGTCATCTGACATCTGACAGGGTAATGGTGTTAGCTGATGACGTCATCGTCTCTATCTTCTCGATGAGTCTGCAATTCGGGTCGCACAGACCCGCGACCAGACCCGGTTCCAAAACCCTAACTCCTCAACCATTTTCAATCTGGTTTCTTCCTACTTGTTCGTCTCATCCTAACCAACAGATCTATATGATAAAAACTAGGAAAATCAATTTAGAATCTACCTGAACCTCGATGAACAGTAGCCTATAAACTTCGATCTGGTTTTTTGGCCAACTCTGACCACCGTAGATCCTTCAATCAAGCCCAGAGTGATCGTCTCAGTTCCTAGAACCTGTTAGGGGCATTAGATCGATCGACACAAGTCCTAAAACCGACTTCCATTTTTGAACCAAAGTGTGTTTTGGGGTTTTGACTTCCTGCCGTGATCCACCGTGCACCACCGTCATCCTTCCACATCTCTCTAGTCTCAGACACTCTCCCAATCTCACAATGAGTAAAACCGAAGATATGGTGTTTGTGAGGTGGAGTTTTTGGTGTTCACGGGTTAGAGAGAGTTTGGGAGTTGATGAAGATGATATTAGGAGAAATGAGATAAAAATGAGGAAGATGGAACCCTAAGCTGATCCAAGTGCATGGGAAACCCAACAATGAGATGACTGACGTGACAAGACCCGCCCCGATCCCCCTAGGGACCACTGGGGGCAGGGCCTGCTCCCGTTTGACCACTACAACTCAAAAGTCAAGGTTACCCTTACTAGGGTTAAAATTTCATAATTGCCCTTACAAGGGTTCCAAATTACACACCTGTGTGTTTAAAATTCAACGAAATCGTCAGACTAGGGACGAGAGCATTTATGTTCGTACTAAAAAAATAATTATACAATACTTAGCCCGTAGGGTGGACAGTACCGCAACGGTGATATCTATGCCTCGGCCCCGGAATCGGTCCCCTACTCCGTATCACCGCCTGGAGGGTCATGAAAAACAGTTAAAATGTGAGTGGACCAAAAATAAACCAGTTGTAAACACATTTCGAAATTCAAGTTATATACTGACCCTCCGTTTTAGAAACATGCATGCATTTAAGATAACAATCATGAACATAGTTTAATTCGTACATAAAACCTTCATACATACACATATTTATAAGCAAAATCATTTGACGTAAACATCAATGAAACATAGTCAACTATATATGTATATATATACATATGTACATATCCCATCCGCGACATCTAAGATGCCAAACCATTACCCGTCACGATTTCTCTACAGTAAGCATACTACTCGGGGTCTCATCTCCGAGTCTTCCCCTAGGATCTACGACGTCTGGGAGGACCCGTCACCGGACCCGGTCCAAGACTATCTCAATCCTCTCACTTCTGGGATGTGCTCCCTCTTGAAGTCACTCATCACGGGTAGTGGATCGTGACACTCCAGGATCCACAACCTCTGGAGGAGACTAACCACACAACCGGAGGGTATATATATATACATAAACATGAAAACAAATGTAATGATATCATACATGAAATCCACTTTTCCTGAAGTCCAAACAAGTACCATTTAAAACCGGGACTAAGCCCGTATTTTCCAAATTTACATCCAGGATCTCTTCTTAAATTCTGTTACTCGAAAACTGCGTATACCGGAATCACCGGTCAAATCAATTTAGTTACTCATCCTTTCAACACTCCGATGACCCCAAATTCTGGATCCATCGGTCAAATGAATGAGTCTCAACCGAAACTTCCTTTTCCCAAAAATCCATGACCAATGACTCTAGTATATCACTTCCCAATTCTTAAAGCATTTATCTTAAATCATTTGCGAAAACAAGTAAAACATTTATACATGCATTCCAGTATAAAACAAACGGTCTACTAACTGTCAGTCCTTGATGTGCTACGAACCGTCAACTCT
Source organism: Prinsepia uniflora (assembly GCA_032719365.1). Lineage (NCBI taxonomy): Eukaryota > Viridiplantae > Streptophyta > Magnoliopsida > Rosales > Rosaceae > Prinsepia > Prinsepia uniflora. The sequence continues at coordinate 34,245,160 of CM064870.1, forward strand.
TTCCCGAAGCTAAACCTAGTCTCCGGGCGTGTGCAAATACATCCAAAGGTCACTAAATGACCCTACTAGGTCTACCAATCAACCCTAGAATAAAACCGACTCGGAAAAGCATCCCGAACACGCTTCCTGTAGCTTCAAACGTCAATTTAACCTATCTAATAGTCTCGGATCGACACGAAACCACCACCATTGGATTCGGAACGTCGAAACCTTAAAATGGTGCCAAGTCCACCTCGAAATTCTTGACCACGCGCCCCCACGCGCGGGTCAAATTCGCAGTCAACATTTGACCAAAAGTCAACGCTGACGTCATTGTTGACGTCGGTATGATGTCATCTTCTAACATCTGACATCTCACTTCTGACAGGTGCCGTGTGTCAGCTGCGTACTGGTCCACGTCATTGACATGTCAGTGACACGTGTTGCCCTCCGATTGGGCCACATCACTGACATGTCAGTGCTGACTCTGCGCTGACATGTGACACATGTCCAGCTCTGAGTGGTCCACCTCATCTGACAGTCTGACAAGGGATGACATCATCTAATGACGTCTTCACCGCTGACCACTCGACGGGTCTGAGTTCGGGTTGTTCAGACCCGCGAGTCCGACCCGACTATAATTCTTTCAATTCTCACTTGTTTTCAAAGAGTTTTGGTCCTATGAGATCGTCTAGATGTATTGATTAGATCTATGGTTTCAAAACGCTCAAAAACCCGGTATAAACGTACCTTTGTTCGTTGAAAATTGCGGTCCAACTTCCCGATCAGTCCCCCGTCGTTCACGGTGCTGCTCAGCCCAGGTCTTGACTCCAGTGTAGTCTTACAGGTCCTACCAGACTCCCAGGATGTCCAACTCCGTTCAACACAGCCTCAAATTTCAGTTTAATCACCGGGTAAAAATCAGAGGGTTTCGGGTTACCTGAGATGGTCTCCTCCACCGTACGCCGTCGTTCTCAGTGCTGCGCTGCCGTCCAAAGATCACTCATTCACTCTCTCAGTTTACTCACGACAGCAGATGGTTTCAGGGGGGTGGGGGGGGGGGGGGGGGGTGGGTTAGAGATGGCGAGTAGTGTGTTTGTTCGAATGAAGGGCACAGGTAATCGAACAAAGGAAAGGGATAAGCATCAGGTGCATGTATCCAATCTTTTGGGTAGTTGGGCCACTTACATGAGTGACACTTGTCACTCATCTGATTGGTGCAAGGTCTCTGCTAACTGGCCCAGTAATGCAACTTTGTCCAAAATCTCGGAAAAACGTAATAGTGCCTCGCGCATTCCGTGACCTTTAACTTTCGCCAAGTGCGTCCAAAATGGGCGTGCCGCCTGTCTACGAATTCAGGATGGCATGATCTACAAAATGGCCAAGGTTCGTTGTTCAAATAACGTCTCGGGTCAAAAGTCACATTTTTACCGTGACCCGCAAAATGGTCATTTTACATGCAATTTCCCAATTTACATAAATACGAAAAAATCCGGGTCGTTACATGACACTTGTCACTCATCCAAGGGTCCCACCAAATTTTCCTTATCCAATTAGAAATAGCCAAGTGTAACATTCCCGGGATTCTGTAAATAGTGCCATTTTCCCGTTCTTGACCATAACTTTCCCTTCCGGACTCCGATCCCGACGTGCCGCCTATCTACGAACTCGTGACGTCCTGAATTTTACCAAATCATAAATATCCGGGCCGTTACAAACCACCCACCATACGAAAAATTTTTCCCCAAAACTTACTCAAATAAATACGGATGTTGTTCTCTCATTTGAGCCTCAGTCTCCCACGTGGCGTCTTCCACATCGCGATTCCTCCACAATACTTTTACCAAGGGAATCGTCTTGTTCCTTGGCACCTTGTCGTTTCAATCCAATATCTGCACTATCTGATCATCGAAGCTCAAATCAGTCCTCAGCTCCACCGGCTATTTAGGCAAGATGTACGATTCATCGCGCGCGTACTTTCGTAGCATCGACACGTGGAATACATCATGTACCCTCGTAAGTTCTGGAGGAAAGGCTAACTGGTACACTACTAGGCTAACCCTCTCAATGATCTCGTATGGCCCAATATAACAAGGACTTAGCTTCCCCCGTTGACCAAATCGCAAGATTCCCTTCCACGGAGACAATTTCAGAAAGACCAAGTCTCTAACTACAAATTCGAGATCCCTGATCCGTGTACCCGTATAAATTTTCTGGTGATCCCATTCCGCATTCAGCCTTTCTTTAATGAACCGGACCTTGTCTAGGGTCATATCCATCAACTCTAGGGTCAAAACAGCCCATTCACCTACTTTTTTCCAACACAAAGGCATCCTGTGTAAGACCCGTGTCCTGGAGGGAATGGTGAACAATCCCACATTCCTACGAGGGGGAATGGTTTGAGAGAGGATGGTGGTGTGCCTTAAAGGTGTAGGCACACACCTATCTAGCACTAGGCCTCCCTTGGCCGCGTTGGTTAAGGTGTGCCCTGCCAAGCGTGAGGTCTTGGGAACAAAACCATGCGGGTGTGGCTTTGGGACAATATAGTATTAGATAGAGTGGGCAAGGGCACATCTCTAATCTAAACTAGGCCTTTTGGGAGATCAAGTGGCTTTGGGGGGGATTGGAACACCAAAGTTAAGCGAGTTGAGGCTCGTACAATTCCATGATGGGTGACTTGCGAATCTACGTATAGCCATATGAAGATGCAAAGAGTTCAACTACCAAGATGTTAGTCAATGGCATCTGGTTCCTGCTACTTATGCCCCCCATCCTTTGACATCTATCACACTTAGAACAAAAGTTAAAAGCATCTTTAAATAAAGAAGGCCAAAAGAAACCAGATTGAAGAACCTTAAGCGCTGTTTTCTTGGCACCAAAGTGTCCTCCGCATGCAAATTCATGGCTGAACCAGACTATGCTTTGTTGTTCAGTTTCTGGTACACATCTCCTTATAATTTGATCTGGACAGTACTTGAATAGGTATGGGTCATCCCACAAATAGTGCTTCACCAATGAGAGAAACTTCTTTCGTTCCTGAAAACAAAGATCATCCCTAATCACTCCACAAGCAAGATAATTAACAAAATCAGCATACCATGGTACTTTTTCTTGAATGGCTAAGAGCTGCTCATCAGGAAATGATTCGTTGATGGGGACAACACTCTTTTCTGTAGCACCATCATCAGCTAGTCGAGACAAGTGATCAGCGACAGGGTTATCTCGTCCACTCTTATCACGAATTTCCAGGTCAAACTCTTGAAGCAAAAGTATGCACCTTATCAACCGAGGCTTTGCATCTTTCTTCATAAGTAAGTACCTAATGGCTGCATGATCAGAATATACAATCACCTTAGATCCAACAAGATAAGAACGAAATTTTTCTAAAGCAAAGACAACCGCTAAAAACTCCTTCTCTGTCGTTGAGTTGTTGAGTTGAGCATCATTCAAGGTTCTCCTAGCATAGTAGATCACATGAGGTAACTTATGAACACGTTGCCCCAAAACTGCACCTATAGCATAGTCAGACGCATCACACATTAATTCAAATGGCAAAAACCAGTCCGGAGCCACGATAATAGGGGCAGATGTTAGTTCACGTTTTAGGATCTCAAAAGCATTCACACACTGCTCATTAAACTTAAAATCAGAATCCTTGGCAAGAAAATCACATAAAGGACGAGTTATTTTGGAAAAATCCTTGATAAACCGCCTATAAAAACCTGCATGTCCAAGAAAACTTCTAACAGCTTTAACTGATGTAGGTGGGGGCAGATTCGAGATGAGATCAATTTTAGCTTTATCTACCTCGATTCCCTTGCAAAAAATCACATGACCTAGCACAATACCTTGTTTTACCATGAAATGGCATTTCTCCCAATTCAAGATCAAATTGGTTTCCTTGCATCTTTGAAGTACAAGAGAGAGATGGTTAAGGCAATTATCAAATGATGAACCAAACACAGAAAGATCATCCATGAACACCTCCATAAACCTCTCAATCATATCTGAAAAGATGGCCATCACACATCTTTGAAAAGTGGCAGGAGCATTGCAAAGACGGAACGGCATCCTCCTATAAGAAAATGTTCCGAATGGACAAGTGAATGTAGTCTTTTGTTGATCTTCTGGAGCAATGGGAATCTGATTATAACCTGCAAAACCATCAAGAAAACAATAGTATGAGTGCCCAGCTAATCTCTCCAACATTTGATCAATAAAAGGTAAAGGAAAATGATTCTTTCTAGAGGCAGAATTCAACTTCCTGTAATCAATGCACACACGCCAACCAGTGGTCATTCTTGTAGGCACAATTTCATTGTTATCGTTCTTCACCACTGTGATCCCCGACTTCTTAGGCACCACTTGGACAGGGCTTACCCATTTGCTATCAGGAATAGGGTATATGATACCCACATCAAGCAATTTCACCACTTCAGCTCTCACCACTTCTTTCATGTGAGGATTCAATCTTTTTTGAGCTTCACGAACAGGTTTGGATCCTTCCTCCATTAGAATTCTGTGCATGCACATTGTAGGGCTGATTCCTTTGATATCTGCAATAGACCAACCAATACCAGATTTGTATTCCCTAAGCACTCTAATAAGCTTGTCTTCTTCCAATGGAGTTAGACCAGAAGATATGATAACTGGGAGAGTTTCTTCTTCACCAATGTAGGCATATTTGAGGTGGGATGGAAGTGGTTTGAGCTCTAGCTTAGGGGCTTGAATAATTGAGGGAATGAGGTGAGCTGCAGAGGGTAAAAGTGGTTCAATGGAAGGTGTCATGGAGGATGGGTATGAGTTCAAAACTTCTAGAGCAGCAACCTCTTCCATTAATGCATATTCCTCTTCAAATTCATCTTGCGGGTGAGTTAACGCCACTTCTAATGTATCACTAGATTGGGTCTGCAAAAATTTAGAAACCACCAAAGAATCCAACTTATCAACATATAAACAATCCAATGTAGTCGAAGGATAAGTTAGAGATTCAAACACTTTAAAATGAACGGTTTCGCCTAGTACAGTCATAGTGAGCAGTCCATTATGTACATCAATTACAGTCTTTGCTGTCGCCATGAATGGTCTTCCAAGCAAGATTGGTAGGTCACGGTCATGTACGGGAACCTCGTCCATATCGAGAACTACAAAATCAGCAGGCAAGATTAGTTTATCAACTTGAACTAGGATATCCTCTACAATACCTCTAGGATACTTGACTGAACGATCAGCAAGTTGAAGTGAGATGGTGGTCTTCTTTAGCTCCCCGAAACCTAATTGTAAGTACACTGAGTATGGCATCAGATTAATGCTTGCCCCCAAGTCAAGCATGGCCTTCTCAATGATTCTGTCTCCAACGGTGATGTTAATGCAGAAGCTGCCTGGATCTTTCAATTTTGGTGGTAGTTTCCTTTGTAGCACAGCACTAACATTTTCACTCACCACAACCTTCTCATTAGGTCCATATTTTCTCTTATGGCTATTCAGCTCCTTGAAAAACTTCCCATATGCAGGCATGTTCCTAAGCACATCAGGCAAAGGAAAATTAATGTTCACTTTACTTAATAGATCATATATTTTCTTAAAAGACATATCTTGCTTGCTTTTAGCAAGTCTTCCAGGGAAAGGAATTGGTGGTAAATAAGTCTTTTTAGCCTTGTGAAGTGGCTGATCAAGTTGGTCTGAGCTTGCATGACTCAAATTCTTTGGTTGCTGCTCCCTCTCCGTTTGGTCTCTCATGTTCTTCTCGTCAGTAGCCCCTGCATTCATTTCAGATTTGGAGTTAGAGTCATCATTATTAACACCATTATCAACCATCTTACCACTCCTTAGCATTGTAATTGCTTTAGCTTGCTCTTGATTCTTTTGAATCACAAGTGGTTGGCTTGGCAATTTTCCAGGTTCCCTTTGATTAAGAGCCTCTGCAATCTGCCCTAGTTGAGTCTCCATCTTATTTAGAGCTGCAGAATGGTTTTAAAGCATGCGACTTGTTGATTGTTGGAATTGCAAAGTATTCTGGGCAAGCAGCTGCACAGTGTCCTCGAGTGAATTGTTGGCTTTCGGTTGGAAAGAGGAACTGGCTTGATTCTGAATATTGTTGTTGCTGCTCCATGAAAGATTGGGATGATTCCTCCAGCCGGGATTGTATGTGTTGGAGAATGGGTCATTCCTTGGCCTCTGATTGTAAGAGTTTGTGAAATTGACATGTTCTTGTCCAATTTCTGGATAGGTGGATCCCATACGGTTGTCAAATGTAGTATGATCAAAGGCTTCACATACCCCATATGATTCCTTCCTGTTAGAACTTGATTGGGCAGCAACTAACGCATCCAACTTCTTTGCTAGCATCGATATCTGAGCACCAAGTTTAGCATCGTTAGAACCACTAATCTCATAAATTCCAGCTTGCTTACCTCTGGTGTCCATGTGTTGAGTTTCCATGGCAATCTGTTCGAAGAGAGTACAAGTCCGTTCAGGAGTCTTGTTCTTCATGGAACCCCCTGCAAAGTTTGTAACAATGTTCTTGCTTGAGAGGGTTAGTCCTTTATAAAAAAATACGCATCAGTCAATGGAAAAGTACTCACTACGTTAAATAACTCTTTTAAATGTGTAAGTGGATCTTCGTTAGGTAAACCATGAAAAGAAGGAAGCATATTAAGATGAGAAGATTTCAGCTCATAGTTTCGGGCTTGGACAGTCAGCATAATGCAAGAAGGATTGGTGTCAATGGTTGGGATATCAAGGTCTCCCATAAAGGTCTCTTCTTCTGCCATCTCTTCCTCTTCCTCAGATTGAGTGCCAACACTCTCAGACTCGGACAGATCCTCAATTGAAAGGCTTCCGTATGGCTCTAACGCAGAAAGCTTTGCAGCTTTGAGGTTCTCTTCTAGGATGTTCAGACTTGGTTCCCCTCGGTTTGATTTGTGTCCCAATGGTTTGGAATGCTTTCTTCCCGCAGATTTGACGTGTTCCACAAGATTACTAGACATAAACTACTTGAAAATGAAGCAAATAAAACAAAATTAAGTAAATTAGAACTAAAACAGAAAATGAAAAATGGAATAGGAAAAGGCACGTTATGCTAAGACTGAATCAGTCCCAGGCAACGGCGCCAAAAATTGTTGTGTCTTGCAAGTGCACAAGAGTTGATAGTATAGTGGTGCACGAGTAAGGATGTCGAACCCACAGGGACTGAGTAGACTTAAGCAGAAACTAGCGTAACCTATTCTATGTGAATACAACTAAAACAGAAAATTGAAGTCCAGGTCTTTGATTTGGTTTGAATTAGTAACTGATTTTCTGTTGAGAGAAGTAAGCAGGGAATATACTAAATAAGGAAGGAAACTGATGATTAAGAGTCCTAGGGTCTTGACTTCACCACTACAATTCAATTCCATGTAAATTAAACCGAGCACAAATCAGTTCTACTAGATAGCTTCATGGGTTCGTTTTCACTTACTTATGGTCAGTCGTGGGTGTCCGATCAAACCAAGTTCCTTTAACCTTAATCTAGATGTGGTGTCCAACATAGATTTCAATCAAAGAACCAATAAGAACAAGAAAACAATAGAGCCAAATAACTCCAAGGAATGGGTGTCTTCTTAGGATATTATTCATTCAATTACAGATCATCCAAACAAAGGCATGGGTGTCTACTCAGTATTTGGATAAGAAAACTAACAAACAATCTTAATGGTGATAAGACATCAAAATAGAATGTTAAGTATCAATAGAGCATAGTAATTGAATCATGAAACACATCAAGAAACTGAAAATACTTAGGTTCAACACATGGAATAAAAATTGCAGGATTACATCAAAACCCTAGATATGAATTTTGTTACACATCATGATTAACAAAAACACAGAAGCAATATAAAGCATGAGTGAAATCAAACTCAAAAGGGGAAGAAACCCTTGAAGCAATTCTGATGTCGACTCCTTCCTCTTGCATTCTGCCCTCCCCTCCCTCAAAAACGTTCAAGAGAGGTTCTTAAAAATAAAAATAAACAATAATGCGGCTAGGGTTTTTTGGAGCCCCTGAAATCAGAGACTAAACTCCTTTAAATAGTAGTCTACAATCCCTAGAAGTTAGGAGAATAAATAGGAAGTTATCCCTAACTTAAAGACTCCTAATCTGACCTAAAATAAGAAATTATATCCTAAAAACGTTTTTCCTAACAGGGCTGAGACAAGGGTCCTAAAAATCAGGCCCTTGTCTTATTTATTGGCTGAAATCCGCCTTGTGATGTGTGGCAATGAAGATTCCTGATGTCTTGGACTTCCCTAATGGAGCAAGGTGCGTTCTTGGGCCTTCTCAAGACTTCCTTGGACGTCCCTTTCCTCTTCTGGAATGCTCAGACCTTCCTTATGTGGCAAGGAACAATCTTGGCATTAGAGACTTCTATTTTCGGATGACAAGGCCCACCTTTGTGTGCTTGAGGCTTCAAGACTCCTTCTTTCTTTATTTCCATGCTTTTAAGAACTTTTGTAATTCTGCACACACTTCACAAGATTGATCATTTTCTACTATGGATGACAATTAAATCACCCAAAAGACAAATAAATGAGCATTAGATGACATCAAAAAGATGCTTGAATCATGACTTAACATCTTGTTCTCTCTTAGAACTCTTACTAATTTTTCTGTCTCAACATCACTCAAAATAGAAGTAATAATGATACGAAAAGTATTTTCATCACCAAAATAAGCACATTTAAGATGTTTAGGAAGTGGTTTGAGTTCTAACCTTGGTACTTGAATGACAGAAGCAATTAGCTTATCTGTTGAGTAAGGGAGAGGCTCAAAACATGGCCATCTTGATGGCTTACAAGATGGAATAGCATCTAAGGCAGAGAGTACTTCTATTCGTTCTTCATCATGAACACCCTCCTCGCTTGGAGATAAAATGAGTGCTCTTTCTATGGATCTTCCTTTCCTTGAGTTGTAAATGGTATCTGAAACATTAAACTTAATAGATCCATGGAATTCCATTTGTGAATGTCACTAGGGTACCTCATAACATCGAGAATTTGAAAAGTTCTTGTTTCCCCTAATACAGTCATGGTGAGCTTTCTCGAATGGCAATCAATGATAGCACAAGTAGTTGCTAGGAATGGCCGGCCAAAAATGAGTGGGAGATGATTTGGTAAATGACTCTCTTCCATGTCTAGAATGTAGAAATCTGCTGGCAATACAAGGTCACCTATTTGGACAATCACATCTTCCAGCACTCCCCTTGGATGAGTAATAGAACGATCCGCCAATTGAATTGACAGGACCCATCCCAATCCCCCCGGGATTAGTGCGGGATGACCCTGCTCCCGTCTGACACCAAATGTCAGACAAGGGATATTTCCGACCTTTGCCCTCCCGGGCTATCAGAGTACGCCAGGATCCGGAGGAGGTATGTGATATCTCAGTCACTGCTACAGTCCACATCCGATTTCAACCTGAAGGGCAGTCAAAACATTAAAAGCTGTGAGTGGACAAAAATAAAGAGTTTATAAAACATTTAATAAGAAGACATTTGTACCCTCCACTAAAAAGCATGCATGCATTTGAAAACCGTTTAACCAAAGAAACCATATGTGGGAACTAAGCCCAAAACCAAGATTGAAAGAACCATAATGAAAACGACCATACGGGACTCAGCCCAAACCATAGTAAAACCACATACACGGGCCACTGCCCAAAACTTGTGCATATCACATATCATATATCTCATTTATATCATATACACATATAATTCACACAACCAATCCTGTCACGGTTTCCAAAGCTACGCGCGTGCTACCCGGGTCTCAATTCGAGTCTTCTCAAAGTCAAGGTCAATGTCCGCAAACCACTGATCCTACTCGAGGTAATAGTAACCAAGGCCTTCCTGAGAGTAAGGAACCCAACTGGGGGGTGACTCCACTGAGTCGGTGCTCCGTGACTACTCCGGGGTCCACCCAGGCCAATGACCCTCCCCGGAGGAGATAATAGAAGTAAAGGAAGGTAGATGAACATATATATACATAACATAATATCCATGCTCGGTTCCCCTGAACCGTCATGATCCATAATATTCATAACCAAGGTAACATGCCGGTTCCCATAAACCGTCATGTACCGTAATAACATAACCAGGTAACATGCCGGTTCCCATAAACCGTCATGTACCGTAATAACCAACAAGGGTTCATGCCGGTTCTCATAAACCGTCATGAACCTGGGAATCCATTTAAGGTTCCCTGACCTGAAATCAAAACCGTAAAGTGACTGGGTCTCGTGCCCGTACATAGGACATCAGCTGGGCACCGTGCCAGGAATCTGAGGTCATATGCCCGAGACAAAACCAAATGGGTCTCATACCCGAGTTTATCCTTTTGAAATTCAAATCCAGTTCATTTAAATCAATACAAAAATACAGACCCGTACAAGCACCGTATAAGGCCGAAACCTTGAAATACGTGCTTATACGTAACCACATACAAATGCACCCATAGCATTACAAACAAGCATTTAAAACATATAATAAACATTTATGCATGCACCAATTTAGAAAACAAGGTCCACTCACGGACCGTCCAAGCTGCCGCCTCGATTTGTGTGCCATACGGCTCCCCGAGCTGATCACCGTCACCGGAACTCCCAAACCTGTCCAAATCGTAGTAGAAGGTTACTAACTACTTAATTAACCTCCCACTAAAGCCCCGTAATTTTCCCGTATTTTTAACTATTTTTAAAACCGAACCTAAACCTTCCGATGCCCCGAAACATATCGAGACGGTGTCCGATTGACACGAAACCAGTCCCAAAATGTTCGTTACATCGAATAGATGATTTCGTATGTTGGAACCTTCCCCAGATTCCCTGGCACGCGCCCTCACGCGCCACCTGAAGTGGCTGCGCGTGGGCTTCACGCGCCAGGTACAGTACCTGCTGACGTCATCGCTGACGTCAGCATGACGTTATCACTGACAGCCCCTGATAGTGACACGTGTCACGCTCCCATTGGCCCATTGTCTGACATGTCAGTCTGACATTGTCAGATCTGACATGATGACGTCATCCATGACATGATGACGTCATCAGGATGACGTCATCAGTCATCCCTGCCTCCTCGCGGGTCGACCCGAATGACTGCAACCGGGTTGCCGTGACCCGCGGCTTGACCCGGCCGGTTCTCCCTGCTCTGGCCACCGTTTCTCCTCCCGTTTGTCCCATTCTACTCGTCTCAATCTAACCTAAGGTTCTATGACATTAAAATGGAAGGAAAACAACTAAAACCCGTACCTCCAATTCGGCCATGGCGGCCGTGACTTCCTCCGCCGTTCACGGTTGTTACAGGCCGTCTAACGCCTCGAAACCAATCCCGCTTGACTCCCCTAAGTCCCTAGAATGTGTTAGGATCCACAGAAACCCAAAACCGTCCCTTAAAACTCATTTTCGAATTTTGAAATTTCAAAGGGTTCACGGGTACTCACCCTCGCCGTGTCCTCCGTCGTGGCTGGCCGTGGCCTGCCATCCTCCAATGGTGAAGTGTGTTTGTGTGTTTTGATTTTTGAAGAAATGAAGAAAAATGGGGTTATGGGTTCGGGTTGGAGGATGAACAAAGATGAAGGAGGATGGCTGATGAGAGAAAGAGAGATTTAATGGATGGCTGAGATTTAGAGGTTAGATGAGAGATGGAGGGCTAGGATTGAAGGTTGTTAAAATTAAATATAAAATAATCAAAATATTAATATTTAAATACCTAGATCCACATTTTGGGGGAATTAGCCAATAGGATGAGTGACACTTGTCACTCATCCATGGGACCCACTAAAATATCTGCTCAATCAGATTTCGCCAAATCGTCTCCGTCTCGAAGTTCGTGCATAGCGAAATCGAACTTCCGTGACCCATAACTCTCCCCGTTCGAAGTCCGATTTCAGTGTGCCGCCTGCCTATGGATTCGTATCGTCCTTATCTACGTAACGGTCTTCAGCCCTCGGCCATCGGACCTCCCGGTCAAAAAGTCAACATTTGACCCTTTTAACCAAAATTACCAAAATGCCCCTAAACTTCCGCACATCATAACTTCCTCCTCGAATGTCGAAATTGAACGTGCCACCTGTCTATGAACTCGTGACGTCACGAACTACGTCACGGTCATCGTTCAAAGTCCATTTGACCGTCCGATTGAAAAGTCAACGTTTTGCCACCACCAGGGGCAAAACGGTCATTTCGCATCGTTCGTCCGATTTCACCCAACTAATCACGGATTAGCCTCACTAATCGTGATTAGTCACTAATCTAATCCTGGAATTTGGGACGGGTCGTTACATGAATCATCATATGAGTTGGTTTGAGATCACCTAGCTGCAGTGCTGCATAAACAGAATATGGAATTAAGTTAATACAAGCACCTAAGTCACATAAGCATCTATCAAACCTCATTGAACCAATTTGGCATGGAACAGTAAAGCTTCTGGGATCCTCCTCTTTTGGTGCAGAATGGAAGGGACTTTCTCACCAAATGCAACCACAACATTGATCTCCACCATCCTCTTGTTTGTACAAAGCTCCTTGGTGAACTTCGCATAACTTGGAATATGCATAATTTCCTTAAGAAAGGGAATAGAAATTTTCAGTTTCTTTATTGTCTCTAAAAAAAATCCTTTTCAAGCTGATCTTTTTTTGAATTGGCAAACTTGTGAGGGTAAGGCATAGGTGGAGTACATCCTGCCACCTTAGGGTTAGAAATAAACTTATCAAGATTAGAAGTTCCCATAGAATGACAAGACCCATCCCGATTATCCCTCGATAGTCGTGATGAATCCTGCTCCCGTCTGACAATAACTAAAAATTACCGAAAGTAACCAAACTTATATACATACAACACACAACAAATCCCGAAAACATTGTCAGACAAGGGATAGTTAAGTTTTACAGACCAATGACGTCACAAGTTTGACTAGTCAGAGACAATACAGAGCATAGGTACTATTACAGATAGGGGTCAAATTCCTACTCTGTAGAGTGTCTGAGTGCGCAACGGTCTATTTATTCTTTTGCCTCGCTTGCCTCGTTTCTAGCCCTCGTACCTGTGCACTGGCCTGGAGGGTGCATAAAACAATAAAGGTGTGAGTGGACAAAATAAAGTTTGATAAATACATTTACCAAAACACATTTCTTACCCTCCAGTTTTCACAAACATGCATGCATATCATAAAACACGAGTAATAATAGGAAATCAATTAAATATAATCAATCAAAACAATTTCCACAAAACCACGGGACTTATTTCCATATCTTGTTGCTTAGAGTCACGTTTATCCCTGCAACGCGTGCATATCAATAGGCTCAAGGACCGCTCAAAATCCGAGCATCCGCCGCTGTGAACACATCACCAGCCGGCAATCCAGATCTAGTGAACACATCACTTACCGATCTATGTATATCCAGCACATCTGATCTGAGTCAAGCCTCCCTCGGCTGCTCGACAAAGACCGTGCTACGTGACCTCTTCGGGGTAAACACTTCCATCCCGAAGGCGAGCGTTATCTCCAGGGGTGCACTCGGGGA